>JARHVA010007657.1:395000-400000 GCA_037957365.1 Torreya grandis | reverse complement strand
GCAAGAAATCAAACGGTTCTATGATATACTACATGTTTACTTAGAAATGATACAACACATAGGTACTAGCTAGTCTCTCTAGATTCACATGCTATCACTATCTACCATTTCATGAAAGAAGGGCCATTTCTTGTTGGGATAATATAGGGAATCATTGGTCCATGGTTGGTTTTCAAAATCATTAGATCATGCTCTCCCTCTCCACAATAGTACTACTTATCAGTATGACACATGACATTGCCATAAATACTTGAAGTTTAGGAACTATGCTCTAAGGAATCCATGTATATTATTTATACATTGTATTTTATTGTATATGTTATTAGAAATTGTCATGATGAGATTTAATAATATATTGATGCACATTGATAGTGGCGAATGTATAATTGTATTAGTTGAGATTGAAATGTTATAATTACTTTCCATATTATATTTGTCATACCCTCATGATTTTATAAATCTAGTCTCTATGATGTAATATGAATTGTTGTAATGTTTGCATATGAATACTTTAATGATCTCAGATAATTACTTGAAATATAGTCTATATTTGTTTTATGTGTTTAATTAAAAAAGATTTCATGCATTTTTAGGTAATGCTTAGTGGGAATGTTACATGTGGTATGAGAGATACATATCAAACTAGGACCTAATGAGTCCATTGATATTTTAATATATTTATCTTGATATAAAGGATGGTGAAACTAATCATTTATAGTAAGATTCCTTTGAATGTTAATGATAGTGACCCTCCACTTGATCCTAGCTAGTTTGCCACTGAGTAGTATGTGAAGATAGACCAGATTTTCATAGTTATGAATGAGACAAGAGATTAGATTAAAAATCTAGAGTAGTTTGTTCATGGCCACAAGGATGAGAAATAGTATAATGAACCTAAAGAACATTTGACTAAGTAAGAAAATCCTCAATATGTTAGAGTGTAGGTTTTTATGGAGTCATCTAGAGACATGAATAAGGTGAACCCACCTAATTTTGATGGGAGTAATGTGGGTGATAGAGTTGAGGCATGGCTAGTAGATATGGACAAGTATTTCAAAATTCAAAACCACTATGAGCTCACTAAGGTGGTTGGAGAGCATACTAGCTAACATGTAAGGTAGCCACATAGTGGTCCAATAAAAGGTTGGATATGAATATGAATTTAACCACCACCACCTAATATTGGTTTGTGGTTTTATTTAGATCATGGTGGCTCCCACAACTTTAGTTTGATCAAAATATTAAAGATTTTCAAAATATGAAGTAGGGTGACATGATAGTGAATGATTACAAAGAATAATTCCCTAAATTTCTAAAGTATGTACATCAATATTAGGGAGATGAGTAGTTTTAGATCAGGAAGTTCATCATGGGTTTGACTTCTTAGATTGGTGGAGGGGTGGATGTTTAGGGTCCTGACACCATGGACCAGGTCTTTAAGAAGGTAGTCAAGCAAGATCAGAAGCTAAAGTATCTTTCATAGGCTAAGGATAGACTCAAGAAGAGGTATGGAAATTCTAAACCCAACTTCAAGAAGAAGAATTGGAAATAGAGGAGTGGAGACTCTAGGAAAAAGGTTAAAAACTAGAATACAAAGTTTGACAATAGATCAGTAAAAAAAATAGGGAAGTGAATATAAAGAGGGTTTCAAGGGAAACCAACATAATTTTAGGAAAGAAACACTAAGAGGGATTTTAATTTTTAGAGAGGACCATTATGTCCATATTGTCTTAAGGACAAGTCAAAGGGAAAAATCCCTAATACTTAGGTGGGTGGTTTTCAATAGCAGATTTATGAATTAGTTCAAAATTGATAGGTTGAGTTTTAGGCGCTACCTATTGAGTTATTAGGTACTTTATTTGACCATCAAATTTCCATTTTAATAGATACATGAGACACTGAATCTTTTATAGCTCCTAATATTCTTAGTAATTTTTCTAAAAGATTTAGTGTAGTGGAAAATGCATGGTTAGGATAGTATGAGAATGACACAAAATTCATGGTAAATATGTGTCTAGTTGAAGTAGAGATTAGGTTGTGCAAATTCATAACAATTATTTATTTATATGTAGCACCTATAGGATGATATGATGTGATATTATGAGTCAACTGGATCACAAAACATAAAGCCAAGGTTGACTGCTACCTAAAAAAGGTTGAGTGTCTTGATGATTTTGGGAATCAGATATAAAATCAAAGTGAGAAGAAAGAGTTGAAGATTAGGTAGATTTTAGTTATGTATCTTAAGAAGGCTCAAGGAAAAGGGTGTTAGTCATTTATCATTAAGATAAATTACATGGATGAACCTAGGGAACCATTTCTCAAAGATTACTCATTTCTTAGAGATTATCTAGATGTGTTTCTAGAAGAGTTGTCAGGTTTGCCTCTTAGATGTGAGTTTGATTTTTATATTGATAGCATTGGTTTGGAACCATAGTATAAGGCACCATATAGGATTATAGCCACATAATTGGTTAAACTAAAGGCTCAACTTTAGGATTTACTAGCTAAAGGGCTGATTAGGCCAAGTGTGTCACCATGAGGTGCATCAGTTATCTTTATCAAGAAGAAGGATGGTACCCTTCAACTATGCATTGATTATAGAATGTTTAGTAAGGCAACCATCAAAAATAAATATCCACTACTTTGTATAGCTGATCTTTTCAATCAAATGTGAGGAGTAATAATATTTTCTAATATTGATCATTGAGTAGGATACCGTCAATTGAGGATTTGGGCTAAGGACATTACAAAAATAGTGTTTATAACTTGATATAGGCACTATGAGTTTACATTGTTACCTTTTTATATAACCAATTCTCCAAAAATATTTATGAATCTTATGAATAATGTTTTTAGAGATTATCTTGACCACTTTGTGTTATTTTTTTTGGATGACATTATTATATATTCAAAGAATGAAGTGGAGTACCTTTGACATTTTAAACTATTACTATAGTGATTTAAAAATCACAATATTTATGGGAATCTATTTAAGTGTGATATTTTCCAAAAATAAGTGCAATATTTGGGACATATTATCTCTATAGATCCAAGAAAGATTAGATCCATTATGGAATGGCTAGCACTGAAGAATGTGCATGAGGTTAAGATCTTCATGGGGTTAGAAAACTATTATAATAAGTTAATTCAAAATTTTTTTGAGATAGATAACCTAATTACTTATTTGTAGGGAAATAATCACAAGTTTGTTTGATAATAAAAGTATGAACTAGATTTCTAGGAGTTGAAGAGGGGGCTTACATTTGCACCAATGTTGAGAGTTATAGACCCTAATGGTCAATTTTTAGTAGTCACATATGTGTGAAGAGATGGAATATGTGGATTAATTATGCAATATGGTATAGTACTAGCTTATCAATCACAAAATCTTAAGCCTTATGAGGTGAATTATGCCACTCATGATTTAGATCTTGCACTGATTGTTCATGGCTTGCAAGTATGGTGACATTACTTGTTGAAAAAAATTTGAGATTAAGATGGATAATTTAGGAATCAATTATATTTTCACCCTTTTTTTGAATATGATTTTGATATCAGTTACATCAAATATAAAGAAATAGAGTAGTCAATTCCCTCAGTCGTATAAGGTACATTAAAGCTATAACTATCATCAGGAGTTCCTTCAGGGATGATGTGATTGAGTTCTCTCTATGAGATGAATTTATGATCAATTTAAGAAATAATTATTAGATAATGCTTAGAACCATTGTTATAAAGGATTTAGTTTGGAGAGTGATGGTTTTTTACATTACAATAGATAGATGTATGTGTCAGATCGAGAGAATATATAGATCATTGTGCTTAAAGAATTTCATGATGCCCCTTATTTAGGACATCTAGGTGTAACCAAGCTCATGGAAAATATTACACCACTATAATTTTTAAAATGAATCAAGAAGGATGTAGCTGATTATGTGTCATGTTATCTAGAGTGTCATCGAGTGAAAGCTGAGCATGTGAACCTAGATGGATTGTTATATCCATATGATATTCAGACATGAAAATGGTATGTGATTAGTATGGAATTTGTCTAAGGATTTTTTATGTCACATAATAGGCATGATATGATCTTGATAGTTGTTGACAAACTAACCAAGGTAACCTACTTCATCCAAGGCAATTTGGCATATCATACACCTACCCTTGTAAAGAGATTCTTAAAGTGTATAGGTTGCATGGTTTTATAGAGAAAATCATTTTAAATCATGATTTGAATATGACTTTGAGGTTCTAGATAACTCTAAATTCAACTTTGGGTACGTAACTTAATTTTAGTATAACTTACCACCTAGAGACTGCTAGATAGACTGAGAGAGTTAATCAAGTGCTTGAGGATGTGTTTCGAATGTATTATATGGATCATAAGTATAAGTGGGAAGATTACTTTCCATTTATAAATTTTTCATATAAAAAATCATATTAGTTAACATTTAATATGACACAATTTGAGGTACCTTATGAGAGAAAGTGCAGGATAGCCATTAGTTAGGATAGGTTAGAGGGCATGGTAGTCTTCAAACCTAAAAAGCTCTTAGAGAAGTAGGAAAAAGTTAAACTAATTAGGTAGAGATTGGCTGAGGCTAATGATAAATAGAAGATTTATTCATATCTTAAGATAATAGAGAGACACTTTATAGTTGGTGATAAAGTGTTTTTGTGGGTAAAACCACATAAGTGCTTGATAAAGTTTGGGAAGTCAAAAAAATTATCACTAAGATATCTTGGACCCTTTGAGGTGTTATAAGTGGTCAATCCTATTGTGTATAGGATTTCATTACCACCAGCCTTAGCTCTTTTGTGTAATGTCTTTCATGTATCATATCTTATTAAATATATAGTTAACCCTATGCATGTGTTGGATTAGAATGTTTTGTATGTTCTGAATCCTGGGGTGGTCATAGTAGAACTAATTAGGGTAATTGACACATGAATTTTTTTTTTACATAGTAGAGAGATGTCATAGTGCAATGTCCAAT
>JARHVA010007657.1:190000-390000 GCA_037957365.1 Torreya grandis | reverse complement strand
ATAGATCATTTTATATTAATATTCATAAAGTTTTGGCCAAATTATGTTTAGTGAGACATTATCATTCATGAGTATGATTTACATGTATCTGTGATATCTTATAATAAATCAAGTTTTTTTATGATACACTACATGTTTAGTTTTGCAGGATCAATCTACACCCTTAGAGAGAGTTCTTTAGGCTCACTCCAATTGAGCTACATCATGGGAACAAACCCAAGATATGGGTCACCTATAATGAGGTTGGACCTCTAGAGAAAGATAGATTCCTCTTGATGCTCACCTAAACTAATTCTTGTCATAGGAAAAAAGTATTAGTTTAGGTGAGCATTAAGAGCAAGCTAGCCTTTTTTGGAGGTCCAACCCCATTATAGGTGACCCACAGCCTAGGGTTATTCCTATTATGTAGCTCAATTGGATTAATGCTAAAGAACTCTCTCCAAGAGTGAAAGTTGATCCTAAAATAGTTTCTATCATCCTTGATGGGACAATAGTCTGAGGAACATTGATCAATGTTGATGTTGGTTTGATCAAATTTGCAATAGTTAAGTTCTCAAAAAATAGCATTTGATGAATCTAAAAGGAATCTTCAACATTCTGGAAATAGAGAAGTAAATTCATCACATTGCAAAGGTGAAAATAAGATCAACTTTAAGAGGTATTCTCTTTGAATTTGTTTAACTACCTTTAAATTCAACATAAAGATTAAGGTTTGCCAATACACATCCATAATGGGGAACCTTTTATCCTTAGTCATTTTCAAGGCCTACCACTACAAGAGGAATTTTACTAAATCCTTTTATATCCATGGAATCTAATAGACCTTTTCACTTTATCTATTTTAATGACCAAATACCTTTAGACCTTGTGCAATATGATCCTATCCCAGTTGCACCCCTTAAAAGTGTTCCTAATTATACTAGAGACCAAGTCACAATACCTTTTGAGTACCTCATGGACATAGATATTTTTTTTAATATCCATAATGTCACTAAGGAGAATATAGTTGTTAGTTTTTAGGTTATTAGCTACCTCTTTCAAAGGAAAGGCCCTAGATTGGTATAGAGGCCTTATTGTTAATTCTATTCAAACATGGGACTAATTAGGTGATGCCTTGGGTAAAAGATTTGAGGACCAAAGTGACCATTTGTCACTTGTATAGAAACTAACTACCATTAAGAGATATCCTCATGAATTCATGAAATAATTAAACACAAGGTTCCAAAAAATTGGGACAAAACCCCACTCTTGGTTATACCAACCCCTAATAGTGATGATCCAATCTATGGGAGGGAATATACTTCTAGTTGTTTATGAGGTGGCCATCAAAGTAGAAAATTATCTAGCTCAATCTAAAAAGATTACACCTAGATCACCAACTCCCTCATTTCTTGAGTTAATACCACCTCTTATTGTTATCCCACCACTTAATTTCATTCCTCCTACACCAAGAGTTGTTGAAATACCTACACCAAAATAATAGAAAGCTTCCACTAGTGGATTTGGTGATTCCCAAAAGTAAAATTACTTTTAAGAGATCAAAATCATGTTCTAGTCCTTTGGGAATGAGTTAGTGAATAATAAAAGGTATTAGGATTTCAATATGCCTCATCAAGGTTCATATCAACCTTGGTAGCAAGATTTTCAAGCAAATAGGCCACTATACAAAGGGAACTACCAAGGACAAGGGAAACACGGATATAATAGGAATAATACCTAAAATATTAATTTTGTAATCACTTCCAAAACCTTGGTCTTGGTTCAAAATAATGTGACTTAAGAAGGTGAGGGTACCATGCCTTTGAATCAATCTTTTGGGTAATCCCTTATCCCATCCATTTATTTCACCCAAGCATTCAATGATCAATGGAAATCGGATACTAATTTTAGGTATAACCAAGATGTTATGGACCAAAACATATAATTACCTATGATTACCAAGCTAGAAGAGCCTCAACAATGTCAAAGTCCCAATTGAGGACTAGG
This sequence comes from Torreya grandis, assembly GCA_037957365.1. Taxonomy (NCBI): domain Eukaryota; kingdom Viridiplantae; phylum Streptophyta; class Pinopsida; order Cupressales; family Taxaceae; genus Torreya; species Torreya grandis. The sequence goes on along the minus strand of JARHVA010007657.1, from coordinate 388,014 downwards.
CTAGTTGGGTGCCACAATGATGAAATATGAGCAAGTGGAGTATTATACACTCAATCAGTAGGCTATCTCAAGCCAAAGATACATTCCAATGGATGAAAATACCATATTCATAAGAAGTAACATGGATGATAACCAAGAACCAATAAAGGAACCTCATACCATTACTCCTTCAATTTCCAAGCTAGTTAGACTTGTTGTTCCAAAGGTCCCACTAGTTTAAACGGGTCTAAATCATAAAAATGTCTTCATCCCTCAAAACTCACAAGCTCAAAGTATAATTGTGGACCCTAAATCACAACCAAAGTTTGGTGGTTTTCCTATTAACATTGTGGAACAAATGAAAAGGTCCAATGTGGGACATGTTCTCCATGCCTAGTCAAGTACACATCCTTCAAGAAGGACTATCAAAAATTAATGCTGTAGATAAACCATAAAGCAAGGAGAATTTGGTCCTTACCAATGTAACTAAGGGACCAAATGAAGGGTAATTAGGTAAAGTGGTCAATCCTCCTCCATTTTATATTTAAATGATCATTGATAGCTCTATAGTGCATAACTACTTAGTGGATAGTGGGGCTAGTACCTCAGTAATGCCAAAGTCCATAGATGATAAAATTGGTCTAAACTATGAGCCCTAATACAAAGGATTGATATAAATAGATGATTCTTATACCAAGATATCTAGCATAATCAAAGACCTCAACTTGATGCTTCATACTTGCCCTAGTGTCTTAATGGTTCAAGATGTTTTGATCCTTGATGTGCCTCCTCTCTTTGCATTATGCCTATATATGGATTTCAATACAAATATTGGATTCTACCTTATAATATATTGGACATATATGGAATTTAAAAAAAGATATGGGACCAAAGTGTCAATCAAAGATGAGCCCATTTCATAATTCCACATAGAGCCCTATGGACTAGATAATATCAACATCAATTACACCATTATTGATGATGATGAATTTACAATGTTGTAAGAGATAAACACTCATCTAGAAGAGGTATTAGACATGTTCTTGTATGAATTATGGAATGATATCTAGTTGGTAAATTCCTTAGAATGTGTTCAAGAAAGGGACTTGGGTGTCTAATATTTACATAAAGAAAGCTAGTCCATGCCATCCCTCATGAGGCCTCAAGAAGATCCTAGTAGTCTATGGAAATTATTATTTGATGTCTCAAGGAGTATGCATGGAGTGGGCTTAGGTAATATGTTAGTTTCCCATTCAAAAAATAAATATTTATCTTCATATAGGGTCTAATTTAGCTACTCCTGCAATATAGGGGAATATGAAGGTCTCATCCATGGTCTTCAATGGACTAGTACGAGAAGGATTAAGCAATTAAAAGTTTATAAGAGTTGGCTGTGCACAAAACCAAAGGATATAATGCACTAAGAACCCCTTAATAAAGTATTAAAAACATAAAATGTGGGACCTAATTGAGGACTTTGAGGCCTTTAACATCCAACTAGTCCTAAGAAGCTAGAATGAACATGTTGCCTAGATAGTAGCTATGGGAACTCATTTTTACATCCCCAATGAATTTAAAAAGACCAAGGTACAAGCACATACGAAAGTGGTAATAATATCATCAGTTATAGATAATTAGGCTCATTGGTAGGTCTTTAAAAGTGATAACCATATTACTTGTTTCTGACAATAAGAATCAATGTTATGCTCCATCAACCAAGGAAAATTATAACATCAATATAGGGTGTAAATTGTTCAATTAAGGTCTAATAAGTTGACTAAAGGTATAGTCACCATAGAAGGTCTCTTTCTAAAGGGGACCATGTGAGGAAGGATAAATTAGTGATGTCAACTAATGAATAAAATTATGAGAGAGTTTTTATCCTTGAAGACAAGCTCCTTAAGCTTGGAAAGGCAATCACTAAAGCTGAGAGGCCTGATTTCATAGAGCTTTGTAAAGAATATGCAAAATTATTTTCTTGGAAATATAATGACCCAAAGGGATTTGATCTTAAATTTTCCTAACATACTATGAAACTAGAGGTTAATTCCAAGCCTATCAGGAAGAAGAAGAGGCCCATAAACTCCAAGATTGAAGAGCTCATATGGAAGGAATTAGCCAAGTTGATTGAGTCCAAGATCATCTTTCTAATTAAGTACTTCTCATGGGTATCTAATCTAGTACCTATCAATAATAAGAATGGGGAAATCAGGTTGTGTGTAGACTTCAAGGATATTAATAGAGTATATTTAGAGGATCCCTACACTCTACCATCCATGGGGTAACTCCTTCAAATAATTGTTAGTTCAGAATAGTTCTCTCTCTTAGATGGGTATTTAGGTTGTAACCAAGTGCTAGTGAGAGAGGAATACCTGTACAAGACTACCTTCACCACCAAGTGGGGTACATTTACTTACCATAGGATGCCTTTTGGATTATCCAATACTAGAGAAACCATTCAAATACTAATAAGCATGTCCTTGTAAGGGTTGCTAAATGAAATGGTACTAGTATACTTGGATGGCATCATAATCTTCTCCAAGAAAGACAATGAACACATGGACCATATAAGGTTGATATTGCATAGATGCAGAGAGTATGGGATCTCTTTAAATCCCAAACAATGTGCATTTTTAATATATCAAGGTAAGCTTTTGGTTCAAATTATTTCAAAATAAATAATGTCCATTAACCTTGATAGAGTAAGTGATATCTTAGCCTTATCCTTAACAAATCACAAGAAGGGGATCTAGAGATTCCTTGGTATGATCAATTTTGTGAGAAGGTTCATACATAGTTTTGAAAACCTGGTCAAACCCATCACCACCATGTTAAACAAGATCCAAGTGTTTGCTTGGTCATATGAAGGTAAGGTAACTTTTGAACCCATTAAATAGGCCATTACATAGGCACCCTCACTCATTAATCTATATTTATCTAAGGACTTCATCTTGTACACCTTCGCTAATGTTGACAACATATCATCTACATTGATGTAGAAGAATGGTGAAGGAATGGAGTAGGCAATTTCCTTTTCTAGTCAAGGGCTAAAAGGATATGAAGTGAGTATACTTTCATTGAAAAGTAGGTCCTTAAAACCTTGAGTATTCTTAAGAATTTTAGGCCCATGTTCTCTAGAAACATGATTCATCTTATGATGTCTCATCCTAAAGTTAGGGACATCCTCCTTAACAAGGATTTGAATGAGAAGATAGTAGGCTAGATCACCAAGGTCATGGAATATGATGTAGATATCAAGGTCATGAAGCTGGTTAGTGGTAAGGGCTTGTGTAAACACATGGTGATTGATCTTGAAGAGGATAAAGAAGTTATTTTGGTTACCCAACATAATTCACAAGTATGTTTACCTCCACTTCAAAAGATCTAGCTTCAAGACATGACTTACTTATTTACAATAAGATAATTCCCTCAACGTTTGGATAGAGCCAAAACAAGGTATTTTAGGCTTCAATCCATACCTTATACGTTATTTGATGGTGTCATTTTTATAAATGATGTCAACTAAGTACTCCTTAGGTGCATAGATGATGACCAAGTGACCAAGCTCTTTGAGTAGTTTCATGATGGACCTATAGGAGGTCATTTTACATGTAAAACCATAGCATCAAAGGTAATGAGGGATGGTTATTAATAGCCCAATATTTTCAAATATGCTTATACATGGGTTATAAAATAATAGAAGTGTGCTCTCTTTTCAAGAAAGTATAAATTAACATTCCTTCCACTCAACCCAATTCAGGAAGAGAAACCCTTCATATAATGGGGGTTATGCTTCATAGGGATGATCAATCCACCATCAAGTATAGGGCATAAATGGGTCCTTACTATAACTAGATACTTCACCATGTGAGTGGAACCTATTGATTTTAAGAATGATAATGAAGGTTTATTTTGTGACTTCTATGATAGCATTGTGACCAAGTTTAGTGTCCCAATCACCATATTTTTAGATAATGAATTGGCATTCCTTGGTATGAGACAAGTGAGTGGGATCTAAAACTATTCATCTATCTTAGCACCTCTTCCAGCTACTATCTTCAAGGAAATGGAATGGTAGAGTCCATAATTAAGAATTTGTTGAGGATCATCTAGATGACTATGGAAGAGAATCAGAGAACATGCCACACCAAGCTAGGGATAGCCATATGCATAGACAGAGTGACCCCTAAATCTACCATTTTCAATTTTATATATGTATTTTTATATGGAATAGAAGCCAAATTTCATCTCTATTAAGTTTCCTACATTATAATTGGCACATTATCTTGAGTTGATGGAGGATGAGCCCATGAATGTGAGGATGATAGATATCATGGAGCTAGAAGAAACTAGGGACCTTGCTTTGAAAAATTTGGAGTCACATCAGTCTTGAGTAAAAAGGGATTTTACAAGAGAGCTACAACAAGGATATTCAAATAAGGGACCTATTCTTCAAGTGGGGCTTAAATAAGGTGGAACTATGTAACCATACCAAGTTTGATAGCTTGTGGAGTGGTCCTTATTTGATCCATGGATGCAAAGAACATAATGCTTTTCATCTTTCCCAAAAATATGGAGAGGTATTACCCATCCCATTTAATGGTATTCATTTTAAACCTTGTTTTTATAAGTATTTTGTCAATTTTAATATATTATAAATATTAAAGTAGATTTTTATACTTTCTACTAAGTGCCTTGTACACATTTTCGTTTTGTTGTGTGTTTCCCTATTAGAATTGCTTTTGGAACTTTGTTACTATATTTTATTTTTTTCTTGTTACTTCAAGAGAGTTTCTAGATAAGAATGGCCTTGTGTTATCTTCATGATCAATTGAGAGATGGATAGGGATTCCATACACCCAATGGACTATTTTAAGGCCACTAATCTTGTATATTAGGCATGTAACCCCATGATGTCACCATAAATGTTAACCAAAATTTTGGCCTGAATAAATGACTTTACATTTCAGTTAAGATTCTAAAGGCTTTAGTGTAGAGCAAGACGCTAAGTACAGTACATGTTGAACAAAGGATTCAAGTTTTAGATAGAATGAGTGGCCCAAGGAACTCAAAATTGCTCACAAATATTTTGAAACACTTTAAGCTTACTTAAAGTGAAATCTAATTTATCTACAGAGCAAAGAACTAGTCCCCAAGTGGGTTTCATGGTATTCAAGCAACTCAGAGTCATCAATAAGCCTGCATAAGCCTCAAAAATCATTCAAACCTTTAAAGGTTCAATAAAATATCCCTAACATAAGCCTAAGTAAGTTAGACCATCACCAAGACATCATGTAGGAACAAACATACTAGTTTACTTGCACATTTTATAAATGTGCTTAGAAAGCCTCACATGACCAGAGAATCATGTGTAATGAAATTTATTTCATGCCAGGAATATGCTCTATAAGTTTAATGTCAACGTGAGATTTATAGCCTACGTTATGGAGATTCAAATTAAAACCAATAGATGAAGACATCCATGCAAGTGTTAATTTTGAGCTCTATAAAATGGCCATTCGGGTTCAAAAGGTCCTTAAAAGGTTTAAAGTTGATCAAGATCTAATGGTTCATATTATCTCACATATTGACATATAAGATTTAATAGTTCATGTTAGGGTCAAACAAGTCAAAATGTCCTTAGTTTAAAAGTTCTTAATAATATACAAAGTTGTACAACATCCTATAGTGTGGGTTTATCAAGTAAAGATCTAATGATGTGTGTTCACTCACAAGAATGTGGGTCCAAGCTAGATCAATTATCAACATTCAATCATACCACTGATCTAATGGTGGATAAGAATTGGTAGGAAATTGAGCCTAATTAAATCAAATCATCATGTTTCTTTGTACATTATGATTTATTGATGTGAGTTAAAGCCATAAAGTTAGAAGATCTTGATCAAGGTCTCATGTTCATTTATACATAATGATCCAAAGTGCGAGCAAGGTAAATAGGGTTCACATATCTCAAGGATAAGAGAGTGGTTACCAAGTGTCATAAGTGCATTATATTCCAAATAAAATAAATTTTTTGTGTTCATATTATACAAGTAAAATCAATGAGTGAGGTTTAAAGTTGACAGACTAAGGGATCTTCGATAGGGGTCAAACAAGAACTATTTTTCAATGGAAGCGAATAACGTCTTGTAGGGTCATCCCACTACCATTAAAGATTATTTTAGCACCATTAAAAGGCCACAAACATGTCGTTAGGTATAAATAACATAAATGGATGCCATTGAATCTAAATAAAAACTTTTGGTTCAAAGGTTTGAGGCACACAGGGTTCATTATATGACTATGTTCACCATTATTTAAAGAATGATCCCTATATATAAAGAGATTTTAGTTTTTATGGATTCTCAAAGGAAAAATAGGTATTTTATACCTAATAGAGAACAATTTTTAAGTATATATGCATTTTTTAAGGAGAGTCTTATTATTTTAATGTCCTTTTACTTTCCTCTTTGAATTTATTTTCAAGCTAACTTATCAATCCATAGGTATTTTATACCTAATGGGTTTCCTAATGGGATAGTGTGTGGGATCATTGGTCCATGGTTGGTTTGTAAAACCAATAATATGATTCTCTCCCTCACCAAAATATTACTACTTATCAATATGACACTTGAGACTACCACAGATACTTGATGTTCAAGAACTATGCGTTAGAGAAGCCATGTATCTTATTTGTACATTAAATTATAAAATACATGCTATTAGAAGTTGTCATGATGAGATGTAACTATATATTGATGCAAATTAAAAAGTTTCAATGTGTAATTATATAATTTGAGATTTTTATGTTATACTTACTTTCCATATTATGTTTGTCATACCCTCATGATGCTAGTGATGAATATTTTGTGATGTAATATGAATTATTATCATGATTACACATGAATACTATAATGATATCAAATAGTTACTTATAATGTAATATATATTTATATTATGTGTATATTAAAAATAATTTCATGCATTTATAGGTAGATCCTAGTGGGGATGTTACATTAATAGGTTACATTCTTTCTTTAGGTCTCATGGAGACCTATTAGACCTTGTTAGTCACACATTACACTTGGCCTTCCTTAGAACACTTAAAAAATTATCATACATAATTAAAACATAAAAATAAACTCAAATATATCTTATAAAACTTAAATTTCTTTCCATAACACTTTTTATGTGTAACCACCACTTGAGCCTTTTCTCAAAATATTGTTCACAATAGGCATGTGCATACACAAAAAATATGTCTCAAATAAATAAAGCATAAAATAAAATTTTTAAGACAACCATGGAGATATATAAAATTTATATAATCATCATAACCTTATGTTCATCTCAAATTTCATTATATTCTTCAAATCAAGGCATACAATCTCAAATTCTTCTTTGAAAGATGCTTACTCTGTACTGCCAGTTAGCATCAAAAGATAGTAATGGAAACCTAAACTTATTACACATAAAATAGCATAATAAAGGAATTAAAATGAATAAAAATTATTATAAAACATACTTATAAAAAACATAAACTAAAACATCATAATCATTAATAGTAACTATCGGTCTTGTATACCAATTTGTTGACCTTCTCTCTCATAGTCTTTATTGAGCCAGACAAGCCATTTTGGATTTAATGTTACAACTTATTACAATAAATTAAAATATTATAATAATAATGAATATATTTTTAAATTTTAAAAAAAATATCATTATGTGTATTATATATATCAAATTATGTCATAGAGTCTCAATCCCATTACTACAACCTTCTTACTAAAAATTGCTAGTTTCCCTTAAAGACCAATAATGATGACTTTGAATTCCAACACTTATGTGGGTACATTAAAAGAATTTGGAATAATGAATAATATAATTTTATATTTTAAAAACATATCTAATCAAAAAAATACTATGTTATAATGTCAAATATTATATATATATATATATATATATATATATATATATATATATATATATATATATATATATATATATATATATATACCACTCTTTGGACCTGTCTCCTCACAGGCACATCAAAATTAGATACTTCAACTTTTGAACAACATTTTGTCATATATAATGATATCCAAATCTTATATCCAATATTAATATGTATTATATTTATCTATAAAACATATTCATTTTGTTTTAATCATCTCTACTCTATTATATTACATCCCTAATCAACTTCTCACATATACCTAGTTTTTTCACTGTCTACACCATTAAGCCTTTTAGCGATAGGTCAACTTAGATGACTAGTTTAAAAAACCTAATGGATATAAACTAATAAAAATACACCATTGAAATCAAATAAAATTAAAAATATTCTTCATCAAGTTATTTTCATAATTTGACTTGGTCAACTTTGTCTACTATAGATTTTTTTGAGAAATAAGGTCTTTCTTGTAGGGCCCGCTCACACATCTAAAAAACCAATCATACATAGAGGTGATTTAGAGATTTTAATACAAACTAAAATTACTGTAATATCTATTTCAAACCATTCTGATAACTTTATAATAATATATTCAACATTTTTTCATTATTAGGGTTCTTTGAGGGTTTAAATCATCTTCTAGTCTTAACAATCATTCATAAATATTAACCCCTTATTCTAGAAATCAATGCTTAGAACTTTGAGATAGGACACTTAAAAATATACCATGGATAGATTAGATACTCATGTAGATTATTCATATGCTAATTATTAATTGAAAAAACTTCTTGGGTAGATAACTCTTCCTTTTGTGCATTTGAGAGACCTTAATACACTTTCTCTTGCATTAACCTTCATTTTTTGACCTAAAACTTCATGAACATGCTTAAAATAACTTGAATTACCTTTATTAATGATAAATTTCTTAGATAAGCCTTATAAACTGATATTGATACCTCATTAGGCTACCATATCTCTCTTTTCTTTCTAATATTTTGACCCATAAGTCATAACAGGTATTGAATCTAACCTTCTAAGTACTGTCAAATATCTCAACACCTCATATACAAACTCAAATAAACTCTCTCATGCTATATATTCTTTGGATATTAAATAGAACATCTTTTCAACTTAATATAGCATATTCAAATCTTCTTATGTATATCTTTGGAGATTGATTAAAGATCTTCATAGCTCACTGTCAAAGCTCTCAACACCTCATGTACACACTCAAACAACCTCTCTCATTCAACCTTTTCTTGGAGCTTCAACAAAACATATTCATATATCAATGGAGAATATTTGGAGTTTCTTACCTATATCTTCCTAGATTTACTAAGGATATTCCTATCTCATTGTGTTCTAAGTCCATCCTTCAAAATTATTACCAAAAATTTGTTTCCAAAATTTTTGATGATTTCTCAAGCCTTAAAATTCTTTCTCAATAGAGAGACATTAAGATGACTAGCTTCTTTGTTATATTAGGCATACAAGATCATACCCCAAAAAAAATGCATCCTAACATAAATGACATCAACCTTGACATAAAATTATATCAACCTTGACATCAATGACAACACTTCTCAATAAAATCTTGATGTAGAGCTATGAACTCACCTCACTTCTTACCAATTAGGCCTCTTTTAGAATCCCTATTTACATAAAAATATACTATTTTTGGATAAAATATAAGGGATATCAACAAAAAAAACCAATTATAGGAACATATTAAGATTTTTTAACTCCACACAAAGTTTTATGGTCAAGCTCTCAATGCAAACCACTCAAATTAACACTAGTTTCATGCTATTAGGTCTCTATAAGGCCTAGACCAAGACATAGTGCCAAATATCATAATGTACGATCTAGAAACAATATAAAAACTCTAAAGTAATTTATCCCATGATAATTAACATAATATCACAATTTTATGTGAGAAACAAGGGTAGAATCATGAGTTATTTCATTCTCAAGTTTGAAACCCTAGCCTAATAGGGACATGCATCTAGAAGGTGAATAGGGGAAATAGATGTCTCAAAAGAGTGTTACAAGTTTTATAGTATTTATTACACTTTTATAGGGTCTATAAAACCATATTAAGACTCCATAAATGGTTTATAATCCATAAATAATCCCTAAATACCCCCAAAGGATAAAACTACAAAATTATGTGTATGTATTAGGACTATGTATGGAGATTGATTATCTCTATCACTTTAAATGGATTATGAGCTTTAAAAAAGGTTAAATTGAAAAATTAAAACTTACATATAAGGTTATTATTCATATAATTAATGTGTACTTAAATAACTAATACCAATGCTATCTTACTTAATTATCTTGACTACATACAGATATAGTTACTCTTTTGAGGACTACGTAAATGTCTTATTTGATTTTTACCCTTATAATGAATATTTAATCCTCCAAAAGGATCAATATAAACTATAATCACTTATCCATCCATGATATTATTTAAACCCACTCAAAAATCACTCTTAATAATCATAAATGCATTATTTCATAGATATTCTTGATTGTGTTTCCCAAAACAGGGGCTCAAGCTTAATTTTATATTATTTGAAAAAGTTTAAAGGTTTTATTGTTATTATTAAATATAATATACTAGTTAAATAACCTATCCAACTTCAAAAAATGTTAAATAATCTTCTAAAATCATTTTTTAATCATGTTCTTAGGACTATAAAAATCTCAAAATTGTTCTTAATGAGACTAAGTTGTAAGTGTATTCATCATTACCTAGAAATACTAATATAAAACCACATTATGAAAAGAAGACAACATGAGATTTTTTACATAAAAATAAAATTTTTTAATTCATAACTAACTTTTAAACCATTATTTTATTCAATTATTTTCTTGACATACAATAATCAAAACCCACGATTTTCAAAAAGATGTAGAATTTATTTAACCATTGATTTATTCTTAGTTTTCTATCTCCTCTAAATTTGACACCTATGAGTTTATTATCCTCATACTAATCTATCCTTCTCTAATAGAATTGAATTTTTATTATATATACATCACAAAAAATAAGACGTATTGTTTCCAACCCATGTTGATGGGAAAGTTACAACTTTCCACTGTATTAGAAAATCTTGTTCTTTCCATGAATCTCACATTACAGGACCACTTAAATACCATATTAGGACTATAAATTACCACTCTCAACATTTCAAAACATTTTATTTTCCAAGTATTCCAAAACACCTTACAATGGAAGTTCTCAAATTCAATTTTTTTAAAATAGTCATTTTAGCACGAAAAGTCTAAATGATTAAAAATAAGCAATTTAAAAAGACTCCTAAGAATTAAAAGGAGTAATAAAAGACATATAACACCTATAAAAAACCAAAATGACCAAAATAATCCTCTAAAACATACTAAAATTCAAATTAGTTGTGATGCTCAACATCATACTCCCCTAATAGGGAAAATTTTCAGCTCCTGCTCAAATGGTGTTTTTATTTTTATTTCCTACTTTCCAATTATTCATATTATGCTTCTCTAATATCCTCTTTATAATTATCCTCTTATATTTTTATTTTATCTTTAACTAATTCTTTCATATTTTTCTATTTTCCTTGTCTAGTCTCTTTTCACACTCATCTTTCATCTCCATCAGGTGTATAACCTATTGTAACTCCTTATCTATTTCTTGTTCTATGTTCTCTATCTCTGATCTCTGTCTATCATGTTCTACCTCTATTGGTTGATAATAAATATTCACTTTTTATCATATTATTATTTTTATCTTAGTTGGTTATTATAATATTTATTATGCTTGCTTCTTAGCCATGCATTCTTCTTCATCTTCATGCTCAAATCGACTCTCATACCTTTTTTTCCTTTATATTTATGAAAAATTTCTCAACAACTTATTTATATACCTATTAATTAAATTTCACCTTCCCATGGTTATCCTTATCCTTGCCTTGATTATTTGAAAATGCTATTGCATTGACCAATCAAATTTCATCATACCAAAACATTGATTGTCAACTCTTTTTCTTGTAATCATGCCTAAAATTAATCAACTCAACTAGAAAATAACTCATTGAATAGGTGAACCCCTTACCTTATTCTTGGTTGCTTTTTTTTTTAATTTAGCTCATTGGATTGACACTCTCTTTCCATGATTCTTTATTTTTCACCTCTTCTTGCTTCAAAGAATTCAATAACTTGCTCATATGATCTTTCAATCTCACCTCCATACTCTCTCATTCTCTTTTTTCCACCTCATAGTATTATTTATTAAGTAGTTAATGAAAATTCAAATCTACCTCTTCAATATCAAGGCCTTGGCTTTGTTCAACATCATTGAATCACACATTCTAATCTAAATCAGTAGCTAATGCAAACAACTCTTTTGTGGAACTAAATAGATCTTCTAGTATCTTTATTTCTTCTCTCAATGAGAGATCATCCATATATTCACTTGATTGATCATATTTAAGGACTATTGGTCTTGTTTAATCTCCTTTTTATTCTTGAAACTTGATTTTCACCTTAGGAACTGATTTTACACTTATAATATCACCAAGATCTTTCTCTAGACATTGTTCTACAATAGCATGTTGATCTATCACTTTTTCTCTTCTTGAGAGGTCTTCACAAAATTCATAATGGAGGTAAGTATCTTTTTGTTCAATTTCCTTCTCACCCATTACATCATTAATTTATCAAAATATTTATCTTAATAAGATCATTTAGATCCTTATCTTTGTTTCATATTAGTTATTTAAAGCACAGTCTCCCATGATTCATGTTCTCTTGAAAATATCTTATTCATCAACTCACTACTATAATCATTCAAAAAATCACAAATTTTTTTATTACCTTTCATTTTCCTTGTGTTATCTTGAATCATATATTCATAATCATCACTTACAACATGAATCTATTCTACCTGTTTATTTACTTTGGCTACCCATACCTTGCTTGTTATCTATTTAAAAGACCCTTTGCTTGCTTGATTCACTAGATTAGAATGAAATATTTTAAATTAAATTACCTTGTAACCTACCTCTAAATTGAATTATTCTTGTCTCCTCATGTATTTTACCTACCCTTAGTTTGTATCGTCATCATTGACAACTCTTTGTTTAGGCTTTATGGGATTCATTTCAATAGCTAGTATTTTTTTTCCATTTAGGTATTTTATATCCATGATCTATTGTAAGTGTTGAAAGCTCCAAGTGCATCTTCTCCTTTAATACATATAATTATATAATCACTTTCTTAGATACATGATCAAAATTAGTATTTAGAATTTTAGTTACTTTCACAATAGTCTATTGCACAGTCATTCTTCTTCTCAATATTTCATTACGTACAAACTCCTTTTTTTTGTATGCTTATACTCCTTATGCTATAATTATTTCTAGGGAATCATAAATTCTAGTTCATATTCAATATAATCATGCTGAGAAGCTTTAAAGTCATCATCATCTTCATCTCTATGAATTTTCATAACTTGTCTTCTTATTTCACTTTCATCGTTCTCTATGGGTTCTTTACTTGCCCCTATTTTTTCCAATTTCAAGGTTTGATTCTTAATTTTTTTCATACTAATTCCATACCTACATACAAACATAAACATATCATTATATAATAAAATTAGAGACCAAAATGTCTCCATGAGTGTTTCGTTCATAAAAACTCTCTTATTTTTCATCTCTTTCTCAAGTATTTATTTTTTCACTTCTTTATCTCTCATTTTCTCAACAATGTGAACTCTTTTAACATATTTTATTTCATTTTTATCACTTGTCAATTCTTGGCTATCAATCCACCATGGGTATTTCATTCATTATTATATCTCTTCATTATTAGCCTTATAGGCCACTTGACCTTCTTTCTTATTGTACGACCAAACCATTTGATTTATTGTCCCTATTTAATATTAAACATGAGATATAACCTCTAAAATATTTTCCTTATCTCTTCTATTAACTCATTTAGTTCTTTGTTTATTTCTAACATTTTCTTCTTTATGTCTTCTTTGACCTTTTTATATTTATAGTATTCTACTTTAGCCTTATCCTATATTTTCTTAACCTATTACATCTTCATCTAACCTTATCTCTACTCTTTAGACATAAAATATACCTATATCACTTATAAAATTAGTTGACTTACTCCTTATGACCTCACTTGGGTCTCTCCTCTCTTACAAGCCTCAATGGGCTTTACATGTACTTGTTTTGACTTGGAAGGATCTTGAACGTTTTACACATTCTTGATATCATTAATTAAAGATAATATATCAATGAAAATGTACCATTTATTTATTATAATATGTTTATCTTCTTTCCCATAATAATATGTGTTGCTTCAATACCAAATGATGCAGTGTCTCATCCTACAACCTTCATTTGCATTTCCCTAACTTTGATTCTTGCATTCATTCCATTCACCTTATCTTTGATGAATTTGGTATCTAGTTATTTTAATTTATTTATAAACAGCTCATGTGACCTTACTTCTTATGAATTTTATCTCACTTTAAGCATCTAATTAGTATACCCAATCTCCAAGCTAGAAGTTTTTTAACAATCTATACTTTCCTTTTTAAGGCCACTTGGATTGAAGCCTTCCAAAGCCTTCCGAACACATAAATATCCTTGGTTAGAATAGAATAAAAAGTTTAATGATATAATAAATCCACTTTTGAGTACCCTATAAGCTATTACAAATTTTTAAAAATTTAATGTTCACAACTCCCAATGTGGACCTTTGAACTCACCTCACTTGTTACCAATTAGGCCTGTTATAGTAAAATTATTTACATACAAATATCCAAGGTTTGGATAAATTATAAAATGGTTCTAGAAAAAACCACTTATATGATACTAATTAATATATTTAAAATCTAAAAAAAATATTATGGTTAAACTCTTAATGAAAACTACTTAACTTAAAACCCCTTTCAAGCTATTAGGTCTTTATAAGGCCTAGACAAAGACAAAGTGCCAAATACCATATTGTATGGTCTTGAAAAAATATAAAAAATACAAAATAATTTATCCCATGCCATTTAAAATCATATCACAAAGTTGTATGATATTACAAGGGTGAATCAAGAGTTATTTCATTTTCATGTTTGAAAACCTACCCTAATTAGGGATAAGCATGTACAAGACCGAGAGGGGAAATAAATGTCTCAAAATAGTGTTACAAGTTTTCAAGTATTTATTATAATTTTATATGGTATTTAAAACCATATTAAAACTCCATAATTGGTTCTTAATCCATAAATGTCCCCAAAGGATAAAACTACATAATTTTGTGTATGTATTAAGATTATCTATGGAGATTTCTTTTCTTTATCACTTTAAATATATATTTTGAGCTTCCAAAAAATTTAAATTAAAAAATGAAAATCTCCATATAATTTTATTATTTATATAATGAATGTCTAATTCAATAAATAATACCAATACAAGATTACTTAATAATATTTATTGCATATAGGTAGAATTACTGTTTTGAGGATTATGTAAATGTCTTATTTGATTTTTACCCATTTAATGAATAGTTAAGCATATACAAGAATAAATATCAACTTTAATCACTTATAAATCTATGTTATGATTCAAACCCATTAAAAAATTATTCTCAATAATCATAAAATGAACCACTTCATAGATATTCTTAACTATGCTGCCCAAAATAGGGGTTCAATATCAATTTTCTACTATTTGAAAGAGTTTATAGGTTTTATTGGTAATAATAAAGATCCTATGCTTTGGTAAATAACATATACAACCTAAAATAAGGTTTAATAAATTTTTAAAACCACTTTTTAGTCATATTATTAGGACTATATAAAACATAGAATTGTTCTTAATGAGACTAAGTTGTATGTGTATTCATCATTACCTAGAAATACTAATATAATGCCAAATTGTGAAAATAAGATATAAAATTGAGAGTTTTAAAATAACAATAATATTATGTAATTCATAAATACCCTATGAATAATTATTTTATTCAATTATTTTCTTAACATATAATAATCAAAACCCAAGATTTTCAAAAGTAAGAAGAGTTTATTCAAGCATTGATATTTTCTTAGTATTCTAGCTTTTATACATATATAATGTATGAAGTTATTATCCTCCTACTAATATTTCCATTTATAAATTAATTTTATTTTTATTATATATCCATCATGAAAGAAAGAATCTTATTCTTGTCAACCCACATTGATGTGGATAATACAACTTTCCACTTAGAAAACCTTATTCTTTCCATGAATATCACATTGGAGGACCACTTATATACCATATTAGGACCATAAATTACCACTCTCAACATTTTAAAAACACTATATTTCCCAAATATTCCAAAACACCTTATAAATCAAGTCTTAAAATTCAATTTTTCAAAAATAGTCATTTTGGTAGGAAAAGTCTTAATGACTAGAAATAGGCAGTTAAAAAATGTCCAAAGACTCATAAGCAATTAAAGGGGTCCTAAAATGCCTATACTAACTATCAAAAACCAGAAGTACCAAAATTAACCTCTAATATATACTAAACATCAAACTTCTTATGTTGTTATGCATCACATCCCAATCATGGGGTCAATAATGGTGAAAATGAGTCAAATTGAGTTTATCTATGAAACTAGATAAAATGTCTTAGTATAGTCAATGTCAAGTACCTAAGAAAAATATTTGTTACCAAATATGATTTAAATTGCTTATGGAACCATCTAATATAAATTTGATTCACTATATCTACCTACATAGAATAAGTTTTCCCTTAAGAGGGACTAAATCCCAAGTGTTATTTCCTTAATAACGAACCATAATCATCTTCCATAGTAGTATCCCACTTAGGAGTTCCTAATGCCTCAAAAAATTATTAGAAGTATATGAATTTAAATCATGTTAGGCATCCTAAAATTATGAAAATATTTACTTATTTTCTAATCAATCTCCAACCCAAAATCCAACATTTTATAGTGTTTGTCTATCATAAAGAGGACTAGTTCTTAGAGAGTCGAGATGATATTAATCATATTTTATATATATTTGGGGTGAAGGAAGAGGTGATTAATCATCACTAATATCACCATAATAACTATAAAAATAATTTGGATCATCAAGAATTTTCTCATGTAGTTATGATTCATTATAAATGTCATCAAATCATAGTGCATCCATAGAAAAGGGAGAGGTTTTAAGTGTGAAGTCTAGATGACCCTCTTAAAAAAGAAAAAATTTCTCAACATTTAACTCATGAGTGGTGGGATTGATAATCATGTATCCCTTAATACCCTAAAGATATCCAACAAAGATGCAAGTTTAACTATGACATTAGATTGCCTTATGTTTCCTATTCAGAATGTTGGTTGTAGCAGTGGATGCAAACACTCAAAAGTGTTTCAATATGGGTTTATAACTACTCTAATATTAAATAGGAATGACTCCATTTAAATATTTATGAGAAACATAGTTATGGATATAAAAATCATAGTTGATGACCTCATCCCAATACTAAGGTGAAAGAGACTTGGAGTGTATCATTTAGTTGGTCATTTCTATCAAGGTCCTATTCTTACACTCTAGAAAACCATTCTATTGATAAATATATAGAACTATAAGTTATAGTTCAATACTAACCATAAAATGGTTACTAAATTATTCACCACCATTGTTAGTCTATAAAATTTTGATGGCTTTACCTCACTATTTATATACAATCACCTTTAAGTCCTTAAAATGATCAAATACATCTAATTGTTACTTAGAAAAATATAACCAAGTATACCTCAAAAATTAAGTAGTGAAATTAAGCATGTATTTATTCATTTTGAATGAAAATTTTCAAAATGAAACAATAATGTCACTCTAAACAAGCTCCAATATTTATTCAACTCTTTATGAGTTGCCTTTGTCATATTTCTCCTTAGGATGCTCCCCTAGTATCCAAACCTTCAAAAATTCATCAAAAAAATTGACTCATGGAAACCTTAAAACTATGTATTGATGAATTAATTTCTCTATGTAGAAACAAATGAGATGGTAGAATCAATCATGGGATAATTTACTCACTCCATCTGAATGAGTGAGTAGTGTAGTAGAGGGTTGCTCAGGAGTAAAATGTGAGAAAGTATACAATAAATAATAGTCATTTAATTTCCCAAATTAAGTAATTGAGTCACTATTTTCTTCTCTAATGACCATTGAATTTGTTATAAACTCAAATTTATTTCCCGAATGTATATGAATGATATAAAAAATAGATAGGATATTGGTAGATAAAGAGGGAAAACATAGAACATCATGAAATGTCCCATCATTCAATTAAACATATCCATACCCATTAAAATTTATATAAATATCATCACCCAACAATATGAAAGGCATAAAATAAGGCTATAAGTATTATAACATATCCTATGATGAGGCCATGTAGTGCAATGCATAAGATTCAATTACCCATGTGGGGACATAAATGTAACAAGTGATTTTCCCTTATCTATTCCAGTTTCACTATAGTTGGCCTTGGACGGCTCATGTGATTATGAAATCTAATTATAAGAATAAGTGACACTAATATTTTTCTTCTCTATCATCTTAGTTAGTTGGTCAATCTACTCCTTCATGCATTTAGATTCATCATGCCTAGATTTCTTGTAATAATCGCATGCAAGTCACTCTTTCTTGGGTCTCCCATTTAAAGAGAAGGAATATTTTTATGATTTTAACATAACATCAGATTTATAACCCTTTCTTTTCTCTAGTCCTTCTTGTTATGTTTCTTCTCCTTACTACTAGAACTCTTCTATTTGTCATGACTCAAAATTAAGGTATGTGATTTAAATGACTTCAATGTACCCATTTGAAAAATATTGTATTTGTCATAATTTAATTCAATAGTAAATTAATCCAAGGATATCATGGTACATATAGATCAAATTTAATGTTTGGTGGCATATAAGGTAGAAATGAAGATAGAATGGTTAGATCCCAATTTATAAAGGATTAAATTAATCAATTGATCATCATTTTTGTCAATGCCACATAATTCAAATTGTAGTTTGAGTGATTTAAACTTTGTGAAAAAATCCTATATAATGTCAAAGCCACCTAATCTCAAATTTATTATCTCATTCTCTAAATCATGACCTCTCATTATATCCTAATTATCAAGTATTTTTTCCAAAGTGGCCTAGACTTCTTTAGGAGTAGTATAAGATTCAATATGAAAGAGTATGTCAAGAGACATATACATACATAGAATATTGTAATATTCATAACTTATATTAAATCACTTCAACTTCTCCCTATCAAGTGTTCGATTTTTAATCTACCCATCATGACTTGTTTTAATATTTTTCTCATCAATATGATGTTTACTATGAATTTCCACCCATGATAGTTAAATGGTGTAAGAATCAAAATTAAAATCTGATCCATGGTGTAGAAAATAACTATGTGATGAAATGTATGTCCTAAAAGACTAGGAATATACAATCCCCATGAATCTATAAAGGTTTAATTTTACAAGGCAAAAAATATAACTAATGCATAGATATTTAAAAACTTGAACTTATTAAAAATGTACCTCAAAAGGATAATCATGTTAAATGTTATGGAATTTTGAATTTTTTCTCAAAAAAATAATGATATCCAACTTGCATAAATTTTGTGTGTAAAATTTTGGGTTCAAGTTTTTTTGGTATCAAAATCCTAAATAAAAACTTAATAACTCTTGGAGAAAAACTTAATAATTTTTGGGTTAGAAGGACTAGAGGGTTAATTCCCATTGGATTAGGGGATAAGACGTAAAATAGGTATTACCTCTCCATTTATTTGATTGATTTTATTGATGTAGGAGTGATATCACCCCAAAATGGCTCTACTCTTGAAATTAATAGCATCACTTTAAATTCAATCAAATTTGATGGAATTTTGAAAATAGTAGAGTGAAGGTGGGTATATATTAGGGCCTACATAGGTAGATGTAATATCTGAAGGCATGTTCAAGCAAGTAGCAGAACCCACAAGTGGTCTGAGCATTGTCTAGAGTCTAGAGCATGTCCAATTAAGAGGTGATGGAACCCAATGGATTTTAAAGTAGGGGTGAGAGTATACTGAGTTTGAGAGTGGGGGTCATAACCTAGAATGTGAAAAAACACTCAGTGAAACCTAATAGGTTATCAAATAGGGGGAAAACCTAATAGGTGTGTGAACTATTGTGAAAATTTAATAGATGTTTGAGCAAGGGGTGAAACCTGACAAGTGCTCATGTAGGGGAATTGTTTTCTAACCCCAAAATTTACATCAAGGGGTGAAAATATGTTTAAGGTTTTTGGAAGGGTTGAAATATCTTCTTAGACCTATTTTTATACCATGAAAACTCTACCAACTATCAAAACTACCTATGAGGGGTGTAAATTCTATCAAGTTGAAAAAACCTCATGAAATGCGGATTTTGTATGTCTCCTCCAAAATTTTGAAAAGACCTATTTTTTTAATTTAAAAACTCAAAGAAAAATTTATTCAAAGTCACTAAATGTATGGATTTATGTAGAATTAAAAAAATGGCCTTGAAACCCTCTAAAATGGCCAAAAACTAAATATCATGAAATTATGTCATGTTTACAATCATTCTTAGGGTTTTATCACCTTATTAAATCAATTAATATATTAATTTTTAACTTTAAGATTTTGTATATGTAGATTTGTATGGATTTTTGAAAAACTTGAGAAACCCCACCAAAACCTAAAAAAATGAAATCAATGAAAAATCTCGAACAAGATAGAATTCAAGATCTCATAATAGAATCGATGGCATTCATTTACAAGTTGAGATATTATACCATGTTGTAGAGATCCACAATAGAGGATCAAACTAGATAGGGCTAAATTCATAAAGATGAATCTATATAGAGTTTTGAAATCTGAATAACAACTTAGAAATAGAAGAAGCTTGTATTCACAACCAAAAAGTTGTATTACCATTATAAATTCATTCAAAAAAATAACATAAGAAGGTAAATTATATAGTGAGGAATTAGGCCACATGAGAATGTAACTAAATCAACTCAAAATTAAAAAATTACTCAAAGTACATCTCCCTTAATAACTTATTATTAATCTAAGTAAGTTAATTAGACTATATAGGTAAAACCACAAAGTGGGAAAAAGATACACTAATAGGTCACTCGTGCTATAAAAGCCCTCTATGTAGTACATCATATTTCCCCCATATTTTATAGAAACCCATTAATGATGTTTAATGACATTTATCTTTAAATTAATTACATCTTATCCCTTTCTACATAATGTGTAAAAAATATACCCCATTCCAAAAAATGTGTGATGTTTTCCATGTTCTTAAGGATAATAGAGATGTGAAATAGGTGTGCATCCAATTTTTCATCTTGAAATTATTTAGGGTATTCTCCATCATGTACTTAGTTTAGATGGTCTATCCCATCATTTGATTCCTAGATTCACATTGATCATAAACTTGAATTTTCGGAATAAGATCAACCAAAGATAAATCCTTCATCCCATCATAGGCCTATTTACTAAGTATCATATAGCCTCGTGATCAGTGGAAAGTTTAAATGAAATTTTGATTAAAATTTAAATATACTCTTGTTTTACTAATATATAAATAAACTCTTTAATATAAAAAATTTGCATTTGCAGAAGATAATGTCTAAACTATTGGAATGCAAAAACCATGTCCAAAACTTCTTATTATATCATCATATAGTTTTTCTCTACAATTGATAGTTTAAAACTTGTAAAGTGTATTGGTTGATCTAGTCCTCCATCTCTTATATGTGAAATAATAACTCCTTAGCAATTCTTTAAGAGTTTACATGCACATGAAATTTTTTGCTCTAGTTAATAAAAGCCAAAATTTATGTTGTGATCAATTTCTATTTTAGATCTATATAAACTTCTTGAAACTTATTTTTCCACTCAAACCTTGTATCTTCATGCATTAAATTTTACATTGGGGTATATATGACTACATATCCTTTTATAAATTTCTTGTAATCTCATGTGTTCCCTAAAAATGGTCACACCTTTGTAGAACTTGTGGGAGGTGGCATACCCATAATTACAACAATTTTGGCTTAGTTCACCAAGATCACATATTTTTATAATATGTGTCCCAATAGGACACCAAATAGTGTGAGTAATAAACATTTCTTAAAGTTTAGAATAATTCACAAAGCTCAGTATCATTCTAACATGAGTTTTATCTTAGACAAGTGTTCCATTAACAAGGAAAAGATATCCCAATCATCTTGATAGACTTCAATAAAGTCATGGATGAAATACTTAAAGGAAATAATTGATAATATAGAGAATATAACCAAATGGAATAACAATATAAGAGAAATATTGACACTCTATTGAGAATATTATCTTGACTTGATATTCTATTGTGATTAGAATCTAGTGGTACCCATTGAACCTATCAATGAAAGAGTACACTTCATGTCCTATGACTATCTCCAAGACTTCATTCTTAAATATAATTGTAAAAGTATCATTTATACATTCATTTTTTAGTGAAGGTAGTCCCCACACACTAAAATTTACCTAGACTTCTTAGGTTATACTACCACTAGATTGGCCCATTCTACCTTTCCTACTATATATATAATGTTTGCATCTTACATGCAATCTAGTTCAACCTTTAATTTCAACTACATATCACGGTTTAACCTATATGGTCACTTTTTCATACATTGTGGGAAATCCTTTAATTTTATATGAATTTAAACTATATAAGGATCTATCATTTTACTTTTTTGAATTTCATTGAAAAAAATCATGGTAATATCATAGTAATTGTAATACTTCTAAAGTCTCTTTTTGTGTCCAAAATTCACCCCAAAGTTGAAAATTTTGGTGTTAGTTATGTCCCAATATTTCCTACCACTTATTTAAGGTATCCTTATATATTTTGTTTGAACCACTTGGAAAGGAATCTTTCATTGTTTTGTATCCTTCATGTTCTTAAATATTAAGATTTCATAGTTGTTGATCTTCATTTTGATCTATAACTTCGGATTTAGTCTCCTCCACTTCTCTCTTTGGTTCAAAACATCCATTCGAATCTTTTTATTCATCATTATGAGTGGAATATATTAGTTATTCACCATCTATAATCCTATTTCATGGTTTAATGAAAACTTGGTCATTCTATTTGCTTAGTTTCTAATTTATAATAGCTAGATTCAAATATCGATCTACTTCTTGTTATGAAGATGAGTCTATCACAGTACTTAATCCTTTTACTTTCCCATATCATAGAAACATTTTCAAAATATGTAGATAATTATGTACCAAAGGATTTTCATCCTCAAAAAAAGTTTTAATACAATCTTGTTGAATGTGTGACCAATGCTTTATCTCACATCTGCATCTTTGGTGCATGTACAATGATATTATAATCATTGTGAGAGTATATCTAAATATGTGTGTCCAATATTTTATTTATACACCCTATTCATCCCATATATTCACACACTTATGCACATGAATTTATAAGAAATGTCCTTCATAGACAAAGGTCCATTGTTTTTAGATAGTATCTGGTATTTAAAATCAATCATGAAGTAATTCATAAACCTCATCCCATGGTAACTAGTTTGTCTTATAGATTACCCATCAAGTCATAGTTCCTTCTAGTAAATAATTGAGTACACTAACCCTTTGATCTTTTTTTGGCACATGATTTTCAATCATTAAAATAAATTGATTCAAGTCATTAGTTGAAAAATATTTCAACATTTTATGTTTTATAATAAATACCATATGTATAAGGTGAACCTCATGATATACCCTTGACCAATTCAAAATGTAGGTATCTAAGTCATCACTAAATAAGAATGAAATCTCTTTGGATAAAAGATCTTATTTTATTTGTTTTGTGTAGTCCATATTTATGACACCTGTTTTATACACATAATTCACTTTGAACCTAGTTTATGACTGAGTAGATAGTGACCAAGATTCATCCATTTGAAACTAAAAAATGGATGCCTTTGTGACCAATGGTCTATAAATAATTTTTTAATTATTTTTAATTTTTATTGAGGTTACATTCATGGTTGATAATTTTTATATTTTTTATCTTGTAGGGAATTACAATTAGATTTTTTACCACCTTGAGCTAGCTATAAACCCCATATGCATATGGTAAATATACCTCCTTAAGTATGATGTATGGATTGTGCTTTACTTTATTCATATGTTTAATGATGATTTTATCCCCTTAGTGTGCTTCTAATTATTTATGCATTATTTTAGGTTAATTTTACCATCATAGGCTCACTTATTACCAATTAATGATTGATAGTGTGTTTCATCAATATTCATGTCAATCACATCAAAATATCCTTACAATATTATGCCAACTACTTTTATTTCTACTTCTTATTGTTGACCAATAGGCTATACCCTACTATAGTCAATGAGGCTTAATATGACTAGGTTTTAGATAAATTTTTACCATCCAATAAATTCCCATGTAGATAAAGGAATCATATTCATAGTGTTTCCAAAATAAAATATAGTATTAGGTACTTTGAATCTTTCCACTCAATATCTATGCAAGAATAAACATCCCAAGTTTTCTAGATTTTACATACTAAACGACCTTGTCATTAGGCTAATGACCTATATGTGTGAACTCTAGTAATTTATGTAAGAAATTTTTAATATTATGAGAGATTTATTCATTTCATAGAGTGATAAAAAGTTTCAAAAGGTTTTTTAAGGTGGTTATTACTCCCTCTTTCTTCATTATTGGAATGATCTACCCATACATTTTCAAATTGATGGGTTGTGGCATCACCCTTAGATGCAATCTATTACTTTATGTTGTATATAACTTGTGATGCTTGGTACATCAAGCCATTTTCCCTTATAGGGTCAAGATAATTATCCTAGTGAACATTATTGATTCCTTGATCCTATCGAATTTATAGTGGAGTAAATCCTTATGATGCATGATGTTCCCTTATGAATTATTGCATGAACACATTTCCCTAGGGTGAAAATTTATCATATTTACATTTCACATAGGTTCTCTTTCCTTGATTATCTAAAATTGGGAAATATTTAATATGGTTTTGACCTAAAACTCTACAATATATTTAGTACACATATATCTGTGGTTTAATTGGGAAGTTTCATGTGAAGTGGTTATATTCACCACATAAAAGACACTAAATGGATTAATAGGCTTGTTGATTATCATTATTACAACCTCCCTGGTATCCTTAAAGGTACCCTCCTTAATATCCTCCACATTTTTATTGGAAACCTTAGCCTTTTGACCATTTCCCACAAAATCCCCCTTGTTTTTTTTTAGTATCATGTTTTCCATAATGCCACTAAAGAAATGATGGAATCTAATTTTATGGATAGCACTATGAAATCATAGTATTCCATGATGACTAGTATTGATATCGCGGATACATTAGTGGAAACAATGGTGTCCATATTTCTAGACCTTAGGCTTGATATTATGGTGATGAAGGCATCCAACCTAGAATACCTTATGTCATGATATACATTTCTACCTCTAAGCCTAGAATTCCCTTCTTCAAACTAGGAATATATTATGTTATGACTAGGAAGACATTATTAGTGATGTCATATTTTAGTTCTTTTAGACCATGAAAAATATTTTCATCATGATTTGTGGACTTATAAAAATTTAAATACAACCTTTATGGTTTTTGAAAGTACTATTATAATAGGTGATATTTTGATGGTGCATGTCCCACTACTCTACATGTGTCATGGAACTCTATTTTGATTTTAAGGTAATCATTCATATGATGTCCTTCCTTACCACACTCCATACATCATAGAACCAACTTGGGCTTTTTGATTTCATGAAAATAATATATCTTCATGATAAAATCATATATTTTTGTCTCAATTTTAGAGCCATTTGAGGGGGCTTCTCCATAATCCTGAATCTATTCTACTTAAAGTATAGTTTCTCATGCATCAACCTTAGTTAATAACTATGACTACACAATGGAAAACCTAATCATTGATCATAGTCCTTATATAATCTAGGAAGACATCTATTTATATTTCAAGATAAAATTTACTTTATCAATTACATATGTGATCATACTCGCACATTGATTCTCTACTTCACTATCAAATATCTTTAAGATCCTGAATGGTCTAGCTTGAATATTTTTCATCTTGAATTTTACAATTAAGTAGTCCTAATTATTTTTGAATACTTATGGATGCAACATCCATTTTAGAAATGAAATCCAGAGCTCAGCCTATTAAGGCTCTAATGAGTTCCCATTTCTTCACATATTCAAAAGTCACTTCCTTAACCTAAATTTCAAATCATAGATTAAAAAATATAATTCAGGGTTAGAAGACCCATTATATGGTGTCAAATAAATAAACACTCATGTTTTCTATGCCATACTTGATGTACTTTGGAAGACCTTGGACATGTTGTCCATCACCAAATATATATAAAAATATATTATAAAAGATGAAATAGTACAACTTTCACAAGTTTCTATCAATTACACTATGTGATTTAAAGCCTTGTTTACTAAAACTAATCATCCTCTTCTTGAGTTTTATATTCTAAAATAATAGCCATTATGTACCCCTCAATATGGTGAAAAAAACGAGTAAAAATCATTTGAAATTCCCTATGTGATGTAATTGGTAATATATGCTTTCTCTTATTACAAAGTATTTTTAGATTGGTTGTTGTGACAATGAGTAGTAGTAAAAATGATCTTTGAAGATGGATTATCTTGATCTAGTCCATGATTGGAGGACATGAGATCATACCCAAGACCTATTTATTACTAGGAGTAATGGGATGATTAATTCATTTATAATACTTACCCAACCCTTATCCAATTGTATACTTATATTTTTTACATATTTAAAATCCAAAACTGTATCGAATGAAACCTGTGGATTTATTTGAATTAAGTTTTGGAACATTATTAAATTTTAAGCATGTAAAAATGAAGTACATATCATCATGGAAATTAGGATAATATTTTACAATAAAATACATAATCTTATGTAAGATAAAATAAGGTATTTCATTCACTGAGCACACTATAAATATAATTCAATAGGATTTAATCAATTATAATTTTTATTAATACATAACAATGTGAATCAATCAATTCTAATAAATGTAAATCAATCAATTATAATCACTAAGAATATAATACAAGAGAAAATCAAGCTATGAGGGTGATTTAGGCAAGAGTTTAAATTATTTTTAGGTTCTCAAATATACATTTTCATACATTCATTAGTGTATGACCAATCTTTCATAGTAATAAATATAGATAACCATGTTTGGATCCCAATAACCTCAATTTTAGGGTACCGTGAGAGTAAATTCCTTGGGTGAGATGCTTCTCTCAAGTGAAAAAAAAATAGATGAATAAAAGAAGATTTATATGGTATAAACAAGGGAACCTAGGTGTTTTCAATATACAATGAGGCATGCAAAAACTAAGATTCATGTTTAATGATGTAATATGGCTATGAGTATTAGGGTAAACACATCACGTAATGGTTTTTTTAAAATGATAAGGTATATACCTTCATAATAATCACTAAGTAGTTTGAAAACTACCAAAACATAGTATCTATAAACAAGAAAAAAGATGTGAAAAATAAAGTGAAAAATAAAAATTAAATCAAATTTAGTTTCAAAAATCATTAAAATTTCAACCTAGGGTTGAAGTAAAGTGCTCCCATGTTAGAATGATCTAAAATGATAAGATAATTTATTTAGTCTAAAATTTAATCTAAGCTTGAAGAAATTTAATCATTTTGTGTAGGATATTATCTAAATTCAAAGGGTTTTTTTCTTTTTAGTGTCAATAATTTATAGAAATTTTAAATAATTCATCCCAAAAATCAATGAAAAATAGAAAGCAATGTTCAAAATAAAATGTTTGTTGACCACAATATTAAACCCTTTTAATTTAATTAGTATGTAAACTAATGGAATTAAAATATTGAAATATAAATTATTATTTGTATTTATATAATATTTAAATATAGTAAACTAAACAAATGAATGAACAAAGGGACTCACTAAAAATAGTAAACTAGGCCTAAGGATGTGTAAACCTCCGTAAAATAGAAATGGATCTAATTGTGAAAAATTAATTATGAGTGAAAATTATTTGAAGTGACATAAAAAATAGTATTATTATAAAATAGTAATTTGATGTGTATTGGGACAAATCCCTAGTATAAAAACAAGGGTGCACTATGACCTTGACTAGATATTATGACCATGTTCTAGTTGATTGTATAGTTGATTTATAAATGTGTGACTATGTGATAGTTTCTAAAAGTTGGCTATTAAGATCTATGTGTTAATATGTCATGAAACATAGTTTAAAATATCAATACCTAGTATTTTATAGATATTAAATAGTAATTATATTTAAAAAAATGACTATAAATGGGTTTGTAAGGATAGTTGAGGTTATTTCAAATAACCCTTATGACTGAGTGTTTCCTAGATAACACAAATGAGTTTGAAGCAAATGTATTTATCCCTCCTAGAGTGATTGTATTATCTATTAATATGTAAGTATAATTAATTTATCTATGTGAATGATTGAAATATTTGACAATAGATTCCATTGATCTATAATAAATAATATTCAAACTTATCTATCAACTATTAGGATGTTATAGAGTTGAAATAAAAATAAATAGTGCTCTTTTACTCATTATGTACTATTTATATTTTATATATTTAGTGGGATTATAATTAGTATCCTTGATGTGATTTTATAGAATAATTTATCTAACCAAATTTAGAAGATGTGTGGTAAACTATTCTATAATGTCTCAATTCAAAAAAGTGACTATGGGATCATGGGAGAAAAAGGTGAATGATGGGATAAGGTTGTAGTGAGACCCTATTTAGATAGTGTGAACTTATCCCAAAAGATAAAAGACTTTCAGGATAGGTATAACAAGATCCTATGTGATTAATAAGGATGAATGTAATTGAAAGATGGATGCTTATATGATATTTATAGTGCTTAAAATGTAGTGAAGGATCTCTTAAATATTTTGAGTTACTAAAATGGAAATAGACAAAGGGTAAGGATGTTAGGAATAAACATTTTCAAGCACTTAGTGATTAATTTTATGTGTTTTCACTTGGTTTGTAGATCATTGAATCTACCTATGGGACATTTTTTATAGCTCAATTATGAATTAGATATCTTGGAAATATTTTAAATGATTGAAGCTACATCTCACCATATTTTTCTAGAGTTAATCTCAAAAATTAGTATTCTGCACCCTTGGTTAAACTTAGTATGTATTGGTAGCTAGTTGGAAACCTTATTTATTTGATTCACAACCAACCTAATATCTATTTTTTCGTTTGCATATTTTTTTAATTTAGTAAATAACCTAATGAATTTCCTTAAAAATATGGTAATAATATTCTAATTTATATCATAGGCATTTATCCACATGGAATTCACTATTTAGTAGGCTCTTCTATAGAATTAGTATTCTACATTGACTCTAATTGGGAAAGAAATCTTGATGAACATAGTTATAATTCATAATGTTTTTACATCTTATATTAGGCCCTAATATTTTATCATGAAATGAGTAGCATATTATATCCATTTATTTCATGGAGGAAGAGTATCAATGAGTTATCAATGTCATAATATAGACTAATTGGATCTAATAGATCTTGTTAAAATTTAGAATGAAAAAGTATGATCATTATATAGTTTGGTGAGATAAATATAGAATTATTCACATATCTAATAATCCTATGGAGAATCAAATTACCAAAATATATAGGTACTCATGCACTATATATAGAAACTAATTCATTAACACACTTATCTTCAATTATCTCATATATAGTTTTATGGGATCAACATATTCACTAAAACCCCCAATGAGTACAAGTATATTCATCTTTTAATAATTATAGGGATGAATTTATTCTCCTAGTTAAGATTATAATTCATCCTTCCTTATTGATCATATTTTACATGGGTACATAATCATGGCTTGTTATCACATTCCATATCAGAGGTTGAAACTCAATTTTTTAGCATCCTCCCTAAGTTTAAATTATGGAGGGTTTTGGTCTAGATTTATAATTACACCTTAATCTTAGTTACAATTAATTATCCTAGGGTTCTTATTTTATTAAAAAATAATAATTTTGAAATACAACTTGCTCTAAAGTCCAAGATTCACACCCACATGTAAACTTTCACTATTGTCCATGTTTCACACCCAAATGGATCATGGTGGGTAACCACTTTTATTTATTTAACTAGTTGCATTTATATAACCATGTAGATGATATTTTTTGATCATATGTAACCTCAATATTGTACAATTTTCAAACTTAGACCTTGTCTATTCCTCTTAAATGTTTTCTTGTCCCAATTATAAAATTCTCACATCTACTCTATCTTTGTGCCCCTTGGCCTATATCTATTAGTCTGGATAAGTCTTATATCTTGATTAAAATGATCATAATGTACTTATCTTACATATCTACAAGTTATAAACTTGTACCTACTTTTTTTCCTCCCTGGACATGAATGTCTAAAATAAAAAGTAGTGTCAATTCTATTATCATGTCATAACACAAGTGTCCAGTGCCCTAAAGTCATAAAATTTGAAAATGAATCATATTTTCATTTTTAACCTAATTTATTTAATGTGATCTATTACTCTAAATGGATTGATATAAATACCATATCAACCCTCATTCATTCCTCACCTTGCATTTGGACAAAAGAGCAATAAATGATCATTCAATTGAACAAGGCTTCCCTATTTATTCCTATTTCCATATAAGTCATAATGACTACACATATATAGGTCTAAATTACCAAAGGATTATCCTAAGAGTCCAATTTTCCAAGCTACAAGATACGTCATTATTCTACTTACTTTTCACATATTGTATGATTCACACACAAGCCTACACACAAAGGAAAACTACATGAGTTTGAGGCCCTCTTATAGAGTGTTGGATATATAAGTAGTGACCATTGGCATTGGGATATTTTGGGTACCTCAATACCATGTACCCATTAAACCATTTTTTCCAAGGTCACTATGAAGATGGAGAACTAGGGTTTTACCATTTAACAAGGAGTGATAGTCCATGACCTAGATCTAAAATCACTAGAGTGAAGGTGAAGCAAAACCTAGAAGCATATAAGTGGTCACATCATATTCTATTAGGTATTGTGTATATAAAACTATCATTTAACCTAATTAGTTGCATCAATGTAACCATATTAGGCTAAAATTATTATCTAGAGTGTTAAAAGTGTTAGATTTAGAATTTGATGACTGTTATAGAATCTCCTTCCATCTTATTTTCTAACTATTTAAGATCTATAACTGCATTAACCTCATAGAAATCTAAGTACATTATTTATTTGTCCTTTATATATCTAACATATTTATACTTTCCATATTTAGACTATCTACATAATAATTTTAGTGTATTCTTATATTTGATTTTAGCATCTAAATGGCTTTCTATAGATCTAATTATTACCCCTTTCTTTCATAATATAAGATTAATTCATTTATATATACCCCTTTAATTGAAAATATAAGATTAATGATAAAATAACCTTAGATCAAAACATTTTGGGGTTAAACATTTGGTGAACCTAATCTTTGAACATAAAACCTAAGTCACTTAGGGTTTTTTTATTTTTCTATTGTTGATCTCTAAATTGATTTAATTTTTCCAATCATGTTTTCCATGTACATCTGTATAAATTATTTATAGTCCAATACCTTATAGTGGTTATTAATTTGTATATCTCATGCTTGATTAAATCATTCTGATCTATAAGTGATTTAAAACTTACTTTCCTACATACTCTTTTTTATTTTAATGTTTGCAATGATCTTTTACCCATCACTACAAAGTGCCAAAGGGAGTACTTGAATAAATCATCCTCCATATAAAATTCAATTTCATAATCCAATCATACTACTACCAAAACTTTATATTTGGCATGTTACATAATTCATTGTATTACAAGGATGTTCTTTTATATGAGTTATGTATGACCTTGCTCCCTTGTAATGTTGAGCCACCATATGTGGCCTCTATCTTAAATTCTATAAAATGGACTTAGCATAATATATCTTTTGAAAAGGAGGATTTTCCACCTTATCACCTTATAAACATATTTTTTCCACTTGATATCTTGATATTTGTTTGTAATTATTTAATAAAATGAATTATCATAGACAATGGTTTAAGATTTAATAGTTACAACATATCACTTATCTCCACAATGGACAGTAGACCATAAAATTTAGAACCATCTAATATGAGCATCAAGGGATTTGATAATATGTCATATTAAGTATTTAGATAAATACTGTTAAATATTATAACAGGTCCCCACACATTACCACTTTGTGCCAACTTATGCCAAATGATATGAACTATAACATTATTTTAGGATGACCTTGATACATGATATGTATTTCACTCCTCCACATTACATGCATGCTTAAAATTTAGTCATCAAAGATTCATTTACACATTTCCAATGGATATTAATCCCTTAAAACATTATCCATTCATACTACATCACAATCCTATAAGACTATTTTTGGTTATCATTGTTTACTCCATTATGGGTACAATGCATAAGGGTTAGGTAAAAATAAGCAAGGAATATTGCGACCCATTTCTGCTATAAATAATACAAACCAAAAAGGGTCATCTTTTTTTTTTAAAAGTTAATAAACATAAATATATCACTTGAATTAAAATTTATTTCTAAAATCCATAATGGAATGTACGAATATCTCCACAATCGAGCGCTAAGTGGTCAACCATAATTAAATGATGACACTTCTTCCTCAATTTTTTTAACAATCGACAAGTTTTCCAATGACAAATCATTACTATATTACTTGGGTGAATATGAGAATTTCCCTTCCTTATATCATAATAATAGGTTTCATCATGATAGCTCTACTCATGCTTACTTTGGTGAGAATGATAATCTAAAAATCCAACATGATGCATCAAATACTATTCCTACCACACAATTTATCATAGAGAAATCTATTTTGTTAAAATAACAAAATAGTCAAATATAAATTTGGAATAGATTAGGACCCTTAACCACTTTTAAATGCTACAATGATATAGGATGATGATTGAAAAACCTATCGACATGTCCATTATTTTCTTAAATTATTTGCATGGGATTATTCAAATATGTCTTGGATTAATCCATCAATGACAATGCATGATGAATAACTTCTATACATCATATTTATAAGAGCCATTACACATTTTGATTTGGTGTCCAACACTATACCTATTTGAAACCCAAATGGTAGCATTTTATGTTTCACTAATTTCCATAATTTAAATAAGGATTGCCCTAAATATGACTTCCATCTACCTAATATAGACATCATTATGGATTTCATAGCTAAATATGAAACATTTCCATTAATGGATAGTTTCATAGGATACAATTATTTTTGTATTAATTGTACCCATGTGGAGAGTTATTCATGCCCTCTATAATTAAGTCAAAAAATGTGAACAACTTTAGGTTATGGCTATCCTATAGTGAGGTTGATCCTCCAGAGAGGGTTGGTTCCCTTGGATCTATCACCTAAACTAATATCTTTCTTGGAAAAGGGAGAGAAATTGATAATAATTCATGAAAACATGTAAAAGGAGGTGATGTACCAATATTTTAGACACGTAAAATTGCACATAACACACTATTCAAACACTTTTTGACCTGAAAATATCACTTCACTCAGTCTTTGATCAGCTTTCACATATGTATTCCATAAAAAGGAACTAATAACTATCAATATAGTATGGGAAGGTAGTTGTCCACTTCTAAACTAATTAATAAATTATATATGAGACTTAGAATGGGAAATGAGAGCTACAAAACACTTAATGAAGATGATAAAACTTAGACAAAGATAAAGAAAATTATAAACTCACTTAACCAAATCAATAAATTAATGAAACACACTTTAATTTTGCTCGCAAATGGAGGAATTTGTTCTTTATTCCACATGTAAAAATCATAATATTCTCTACATTTGGTAGAGAAATGGGAGATATATAAGAAAGGGGAAGAGAGGGGGAGGTGACAAAATCAAAATCAATAAATGAGGCCCAACCACTTTTGATTAATTAACATCTATATTATATCTACAAATTACCTTTTGTTAGCTCAAAATATCTTTTAATCCCTCTCATTGGCTTAGAAACACACTAGAACATAATATCCATGATGAGGATGATGAGTCATCATCCATTCCAAAGGAATAATCTCCAAAGACTTCTAAAATTTAATTGAGTGCTCCACTCTCTTTCTCAACCACCAACCTCTCCATCTTCTTAATGAGCCTTAGAACCATGATTCATCTTAATATTCTCCTTATGTGATTAGATAACCACTCAAACACATCCACTATGTCCCTTTTGAAACTTTTTCCATAGTCAAACTCTTTGATTAATCTAAACCCTAAACATAGCTCCACTATACTTGAAAACTAATTCCCCTATTGGTTTTCATATAGCCATAATTTTAATTAAAATATGTAGACTAGGGTTTCTTGATCATGAATAAGATGTAAAATATGTGTTTAAAAACGTTTGAGAGGTTTATTTGAGATTTAATGGTATCTTACAATTTTATAGGGTTTTTTCCTAGTAACATATATTATATTTGGTCTCGCATTCATAACTTTTCCTGCCTAGGTGGTGAAATCCTTTTGAATTGATGTGTCTACATATATGACATTCCTTTACCATGATGTTGCTTATACGATCAATATAAATCTAGACACATGTCCTCCTCTCTTTCCCTAATGGAACCTAATCAAAATTTCTGCATTTATTTCCTTGGGAGTGTCTTTGGATTGACTCTCACATTAGCCATTGATCAATGATTGATTTTTGGATTGTGACATTTGGCAACACCATGTTGATATTTATCTTGGATTTTGAAAACATGACACTTAGAAATCTTGCATGCTTCCTGCGGACCCTTTTGTTAGTTCATGTGATCAAAATAAATTATTCCATGTGGCATCCTCACATGTAATCTAGGCTCATTGACTTTTTGACCTCATTCACATCATTGATCTCCTTGACATGATTGAATGCACTCTATCAATCTTTGATCTTCTAGATAAAATGTAAAACATTTATCTCCATATAATAATATGATCAAACATGGACAATTGGTATGATTTTAACTCACCATTATTGAGATAATTAGCACCTTGATGTTTATCCTCGAGATCCTCTAACCTTTTGACCTTGATTTCACTGTTGATCTTTAACTGCATAACTAAATGCACATTGTAGATCTTTGATCTTGTTGTCCTTGGAGATTATCTGTGTGTCATTGATTTTTGCCCTAAGATTTCAAGATCATGCTTCTTGTTAGTCATACATTCAAATTGAAACCTATTAAGTATTTTTTAAATCCAAATGGATATTTCTTATGGTTTTAATTTGACATCTTTAGGCATGTTCCACACTACCAAATAAATTTTAAAGGCTTATATCCTAAGATACAAAAATCATCAAGACACCAAATTTGTAGGGGATAACCTTGGCAAAAAATAAATCAATTTCATACAATCCTTACACCTTGGTTGGATTTCTAGGTAAAATTATTAAATGCAAAACCAAACAAAACTTTCTATTCTTATGTGACATACTATGATGGTCTAGTTTCCAATAATCACATTAAGGAATTTTCAAGACCAACTCATTCACTCACAAGACAAAATAGCATGTCATACAATGTTTTGAATGGTAGGATGATAATTTGACCTATGAGGTTAAATTTTTTAACATTTTGTTTACTCAATAAGGAAGCATGTCACTTATGCTTGAGAACCAAAACATTTACATGACTTTTAGACTCATCAATAATGACAAATCTGATACTTGATTGCAAGAAACCTTTTGACTTGAAATAGGATAACTATTCCACCAAGGCATTTATGGAAACACACAAATTGGGAAAACTAAACTAAATAAATTAAATGTGTAAACAAAGCATTTATTTGGGATAAAACACAAACAAACTAATGTGATAGAAAAACACTTGAAGTAAAACAAAAAAAACTATGTACAAGAAACCTAGCTCTTAATAGAAATGTTTTAGATGTATCCCATTAACTAGGATATGAAGCTCCTTGCCATCCATATTTGTAATTTAGATGGAATTATGGGATTTGTAGATGGAGATTGTGTATGGACCACTTGAAAGAGAGTCAAACTTTGTATGCCTTCCTTGTTTATCTCTATCCTCATCCCATTTGATGAACAAATCTCCTTCTTTGAAACTTTATGAAGAAGTTCTCTTGTTAAAGGCTCTCTTAACTTATTCTTGGTGGGTTTTAATGGATACCATAGATTGATTTCAAACCTCTTCTAGCTTAATTAGCTTATCATATATGACCTCCATTGGTTCATTCTCTAGTAACTCAAATTGATGAATTTGTTCTAATGTAGGAAAACCAAGAGAAATATGTAATCTTGCTTCCTTACCATATATGAGCTTGTATGGAGAATTAGTTATTGATATTTTTTAGGTGATCCTATTATCCCATAGAGCTCATTTCAAATTGAGATATCATGACCTCTGATTATCTTCAATAGTTTTTCTTATGATCTTAAATAGGTTATTATTTGTAGACTTAGTAATACCATTGCCTTGTGGATAGTAATTTGATGAAGTG
This sequence comes from Torreya grandis, assembly GCA_037957365.1. Taxonomy (NCBI): domain Eukaryota; kingdom Viridiplantae; phylum Streptophyta; class Pinopsida; order Cupressales; family Taxaceae; genus Torreya; species Torreya grandis. The sequence continues at coordinate 351,226 of JARHVA010007657.1, read as the reverse complement.
TCGAGATAGACACCATGTTAAATATAATACTAGCTGATCCTAGTCCTTATAAAGGCCATATAATTATAAAAAACAATGGTTTAAGGAATCCAAATATAGTAATTAAATCTTCATAAAAATCTAGAACATTGGATTAATTTACTTCTTTAAATGCTACTAATTATATCCATCTAGTGAAGTAATCTATAACAAATAATATCCATTTATGTCCTAAACTTAAAGGGGAATTAATGAGACCAATAAATTCCAAACCTCATTAGATAAAGGGTTATTCTACTATAATTAGTTGGAGAGATAAGGCTACAAATTTCACTCTTCTTACAAGAATAACACATTATTTATACTTCATAACCCATGCATGACAATCACCAAATATCTAGGCCAACAATACCCACCTCTCATGATCTTAAGGGCTATGGTCATTGAGTAATAATCCCATCCACCAGGTCCATCATGGAACTTCTCAATCAATCTTTGTATTTGGCTTAGATCTATACATCTTAGCAACATGACATTGATATCTTTCTTGAACAAAACACCATCAACAAGAAGAAATAAAATTGATCACAATCTAAAAAATATTCTTTTTGAATTACTTAATTAAGAGGAATAATTACCATCTTGTAGATATCTTACCAAGTCTTGAAATCAATTAAAAGGTGAATTATGATCAGTTACAACCTCTTCATTATTTGAAACCAAAATAACCTCATTATCCTCTTGCAAGTCTTAGGATAGATTCTCACAACGTCCTTTCCCATTGATCAGATTTGTGGCCTTGATTTCCACATCATAGTCCATTACCTTCATTATCTAACCATCTCTTTTCTCATTTATGTCTTTGTTCAAGAGAAACTCTGTAATACTTGGATGGGTAACCATCAGGTGTATCTTATTATAAGATAACAACTATCTAAATTTTTTGAGGGACCTTCTAACTAAAATTAAATGTTTTTAAAAAAAAGACTAGCTTGTTTCATATTCTTCTAGGCCTTGACTAAATAAGTCTATTGGCTGTTACAAAGCCTCATGATTATATTGCATAAGAATCCATGAAATGGTGTCTATGTTAGCATAAGTGTACAAAATGAAATCTTTTGTGAAATATGGGTTTATGAGTGTAGGAACACTACCCATGGCCTTCTTGATCTCTTCAAACTTTTTAATCCTTCCTTGGACTAGCTAAAACTTTGATTCTTCTTTAACATGGTTGTAAATGGCCTAGCTAAAGTGTAAATTTTTTTTATATATCTTCTTATAAAATTGGTTTTCCCTAAAAATATTTGCATAGCCTTCCTAGGATTGGGAAAGGAAAGTGAAAAAATTTAATTTAACCTTTGAGGATCTATACTCAAACCATGTTTTAAAATCACATGCCCAATGAGTTTACCTTCATGAACTGAGAAGACACACTTTTTGGGATTTAGAGACACCCCAAATTGCCTACAACTTTCAAACACATGATTGAGGTGAACCATGTGCTCACTTCAAATCTTTGAAAACACTATTATGTCATCCAAATAAACAAGTATAAACCTATTAATGAGACCTTGGAATTCCATATCAATGTTTCTTTGAAAGGTTACTTCAGCATTAGATAAACTAAAGGACATATTTCTATATGTAAATGCCCCCCACATTGTAGTGAAGGTTATCTTTAATTAGTCCTCTTCCTTGACCAAAATATAATTTTAACCACTATATCCATCTAATAAATAAAACCTCTCTGAACCTGCAACCAATTGTAAAATTATTTCCATAGATGGTAATGGATAATGATCTTTAAGGGAAGCCTTGTTTAAATTTTGGAATTTAACACATAGTCTAATCTCACCATTATTATTTTTTACTAGAACAAGGTTTACCACCCAAGTTGAGTGTTTGATTAGAAACATAATAGGTTACTCTATGAGCTTATTAATTTCATCTCTCATCGAAGGATCATTCTTTGGATTGATAGGTCTTTGCCTTTGTCTCACTAGTTTAGTTTCAATCTCTAAATCAATGGTGTGTTGAGCTAGACTTGGATCAAATCCCTTAAGATCACTATATTTCCATGAAAACACATCTAAAAAACTTGTCTATAACTTAATGAAAGCTTCCTTTTGTGAAGGAGTGCATACCATACCCAATCTCAAGTTCTTACTAGTTGTAACTCCATATTGGCATAGTGTGTCATGTCCCCTTTTTCATGGACATTGACAGACTTGATGATTAGCCTATTATGCGACCTTCGTAGGCTAATAGGATGGATAAAGGGTCATGATGGAGATTGGCTTGGCTTTGATTTGTAGAATTCCTACAGTTGGCTTTCATTCAGGTTATTTTAGACACATTTGGCCTGAGCTCCTATTATTTAGGGATATTTGACACGCAGTGGCGTGGCTTTATTTTTGTATGGTCATGTGCAGAATCACTCCCTAGTTCACTAGCTTTGAATGGTTTGATGATCTGACATGTATTGAGGGAGATATTAATATTTGATTGATTTAATCAAATATTAATTATTTATCCTATTTTTAATTAGAAACCGTAATTCTAATTTAAGAAACCCTAATTACGGCAAGCATATCTTTTGAGGGTATAAGGGCTTCTCATGGAGGCCATTATTGATGATGCATTGATTATTGATTATTGATTTTGAAGAATTCTTCTATGAAGACTGAGCCAAGGGTTCCAGGATTCCATTTGCAGTGGAGAATGTCAACTCTTCATTGTGTGCGATTCAGAGGCTGTGAGATATCAGTTGATCTATTGCCAAATTGAGAGATAGCTTCATACAGAAGTTATCACAGAGGTATACAAATTTGAGAGGTAACTTCATCCAAAAGTTGTCACAGAGCTTTCCAGGTATTTATTTTATTAGGTTCCTAATCCAATAAGTTATATAGATATAGATCTTCTATATTAGAATGATATATCTTGAGATCAGGTTGTTCAGCTATCAGGGGTTGAAAATAGACAAGTTGTGCTTAATTAGTGGCCGTACTAAGTCTTTACAGGTATGTATAGATCCATTCAGTTTTGTACAGAGACCGATATTGGTAGGAAGAGGTCCACAGAGACCGACATCGGTCGAGATATGACCGATGTCAAAAGATTAATAACGCCCAGTTGACCAACGATGGTAGTATAACTGACGTCGACGTCTGTGTGTTGACACAGAAAGGCTGAGACCTTCCAGAATTTAGGTTTCATTTCTAGATTTATAGGAGATCAGGGTTTTAAGACCAAATTTTAATATTCTTTTATATATATGAGAAAGGACTGAAATTGTAATCATCTAAACAAGTGATAAGATATTTGATTGTCAGATAAGAGATTTACTGTGGTTATTGTTTATCTAAATTTATTCTGCAAGATTGTATCTTTGTTTAGAGCTTTTTATTGCTATATATCAGAGCTTTTGTGTTTCTATATTCCCTATTTAAAGGGGATATTACAGTGGTATCAGATCTTTTGCTTAGAAACAGGAGCCCCTAAGTAAGGGACATTACAGTGGTATCAGAGCTTTTGCTTGGAAAAAGGAGCCCCTAAGTAAGGGACATTACAGTGGTATCAGAGCTTTTGTGCAGAAAAAGGAGCCCCTAAGTAAGGGACATCACATAGTGTTCCTTTCTTATTGATAGAGAGGAATTTTGATTTCTCAACTCATCATCAATAATTAATATGTTATAAAGCATGACCAATCCCTTGGAAAACATATTTGTTTCTAGTTTCATAATCTGATCACCATACTTTTATAAGAAATTTGATTTTTTTCTTGAGGAGAACCTAGCCTCTTCTTGAAAGAACCTGCTAATTTTATTGTCATATTCAGATATTTGTCAATTCTCATGGTTATTAGGAATCAAAAGTATTACAACCACCTTGATTTATGAATGAATTTTTTCACTTTTTATGTTAGTTGGGATATTAAATTATGCCCAAATGGAAGATAACCTATCTACATGTTTATTCTCATCTCTTGGTATTCCCTAAATGTTGAAATCCTAAAAATCCTCAAGTAAGTCCCATACCATATGATTATAATATACAATAAATAAATTTATGCATACATTAATCCCTCTTACTTTTTGGTCTACAAGATCACTATCACCAAAAACTTGCAAGGTGTTGACTTTCATCTTCCTAGCCCACTATAAACCATGAACTAGTACCTCACACTCTACAACATTGTTTGATGAACCAAAATATAATTTAATAGAATATAAATACCTTTAATTTTATGGATAAATTAAAATCATTATACACCTAGTACCATGTTCATTTCTTGACCCATCAAATTATAATTTCTATATAACATCACTAGACTCAACATCCTTCATCATAGCTAGAATTAGTGTATCATTCCCATGGAGGTAATAAACACCAAGTCCCTCTTCCTAAATTATCTTATAAGTATCATTATCATGCAATTTATAGGCCCACTCATCAAGGAAAAAATCTATAATTTCATATAAAGGTGATTTAGTTTCCACTCCACTAGTTTTTAATACCTCATATGAGATGACATAGTGTTCACAACACTTGGCATATATGGTTCTAAATGAAAATTTACAGTAGGTTCATAATGTATTATTAAATTATTACCATACCTATTTATAAAAACCAAATATTTCCAATTAGATAATAATTATCCTTCAATTTTTTAGGTGAAATCCATTGAAACATACATGGAAAAGTAGGGAGGCAAGTCCATCACAACCACATCTTGTTGAATGGTAAAATTGGGATAAGAATGTAGTGTAAAATTCATATATTTAATAATTCCTAATATATTCACTATTTATACATATATTTTCAATACTTATTATTTTGTTCATAAACAACGCCAATCTTATCTACAATTTGGTTAGGCATAAAAGTGTTACTGGCTCCACTATCCACCATGCAGTTATGAGCCAAATTGTCACCAAATATAAAAAAAGAGGTAGAAAGGAGTATTTTTATTTGTTTTTACCTCATTTTTTTCCACATTTACCATCTTATGTACTTATTTTAATTGTTACTTAGTTATTTGGTCTGAATTAGTTAGGACAACACCTTCTTTTTCAACCAATTTTGGGGATAACTTGAGAGCTGAAAGCTCTTGAATGAGAATATATTTTTGTACTAGAATATAGAGGTAATAAAAAATTCTAATGTTTATTTTATACTTCTTTATTTTATCCAATATACTTAATTGATCGCCACTAACCTTTGGATATACTTTTTGAACCATTAGTTGTTCACAAACTAGAGGTACTTGATAAAATTTCCCAACCTCTGTATTCTAAATTTTATATGTTCTAGGGGTATAAAGTTTATCTTTGGTAATATTTTAATAAATATTAGGATTACTTGAATCATTATTCACATCTTAGACCTCATCATTGTCTCTTTTTTTAACTCTAGTTAGAGCTATAACTTGACCATTTATATTGCTAGTCTCACTAGTTTGACTGAATTCAACATGATCATCTATTTTCCAATTCACAATAATGGCATGAGGATACCATTGAAATTTTTGGGTCTCTAATTGTGATTCCAAACATGTTTCTTGGTACTGAATTCCTTAAAGATAAAATTATTCGTGTGCCATTAGTGGCATAGTAATATTTTGTGACACCAAGGCCTGGTTTTTAGCATCATTGAGATTATATGGCTTTAAACATGAATAATACATCAATATATATTGATTTGGTGTGGTAAAAATACATATTAAATAGGTAAATGCATTAGGATCAATAATTTCATATAGGTTATTCACTATCTTGATTTTAAGGGGATTTAGGTTGATGTATAAGGGATGGAATAAGAGCTAAAGATGGAACATGGGGAACATGAGGAATTGGTATAAGATACAATATTATAGGTATAATATAATTATATGTGGGTTGAATCAGTGGTGGAAAACAATCTAATTAAATTTATAAACCCTTACAAACACTTAAGCATTCAATGCAATCATTCATGAAACATATAGATAATCATAGATGTGAACAATGAACATAATGCAAGATCACATACACAACACAAGATATACATGGTAAACCCTCTTGGGGAATAAAACCCACTCTTAATCTTAAAATCACATGGATAACTATCCTATAAGATGATCACAAACAAGATAATTATTAAGTCCTTATTAGGAACCTTTATCAAGTCCTCTTGACCAAGGCCTTTAGTGAAATAATAGTTTCATAAGGAATACATAACCCTAAGATGATCAAGCCATTTTTAACACCTATTCAATCAAGCCCTTATGACCTAAAACCTTTATCAAGTCCTTCTGACCAAAGCTATTTATTGAAACCCTATTTCATACAAAGCAACTACCCCTAAAGAAGATCAAGTCCCTTAGACCTTCCTTGAAAAGAACACTTTTACCTTATAATTGATGTTTTCAACACCCGATGATAGACCTTTGATTATTTAGAAACTACATAAAAACTCTCTCTAACTCATATAATACTCTCACATAATCATGTAAGAACATCTCTCCTTCACTTAAATAATCCTAATATGCACACTCATATCTCTTCACACAATTTCAAACTACAGGAAGACTCTACTATCATAAAAAACATGGCCTACATATCATACACATTGTATTTAATCTCCTTTGCTCATCATCCCCAAAACTAGGCACTTTCACTCTCTTATCCTTTCCTTTGATTTCTATCTCTCTCACAAATAAGTCTCTCTCAAATCTCTCTCCAGTATCTTGCTCACAAGTCTACAATCACCATCTTTGATTTTGCTTTTTATAGAGAACGCTTGATAATCAAAACCTTGGTTAGACATTAGGCATGGATTATCCCTTAAATCATCTATCACATAAATACATAGCTAAATATAAATGTCATAGGATGGCCATAGTACCTATTGGTCACCTTTAAGTAGCTACTCCTTTTAATAAGGCCCTAATAGCCCTTATAAATCTCATGGACCCATTTATCACTTCATCAAGAAAATAAATAAACATAAGGCCAATTACAAATACATAGGTACACTCTTTATGTCCTTTAAGACATCCTCAAATTAACATAGTCATCTTTTCTCACCTCTATGTTTGCTCAAACAACTCAAACACTGACCTGGTGCATAGGAATATTATGAGTGAAAATACAATCAACTTCTTAAGCATTGTTCATACTCAATATATATTGATCACACCTCTAAAATACACATAGAGCATCCTCATGGAGTATACAATACTCCCAAATATCTAATTCATCAAGAGACATAAAAAAACCATAAAAATAAGCATGAATAAATCTCTCAAGTTATTTGCAAAATATGAATGAACACATAGTCAACTTTGAACCACAATATCTTTAACTATACACACTTCTGAATCTTCAAATCAAGTTAGATAGATGCACCATGGAGTGATATTCATATTTTTTTTACAACAATAGAAAATTTAACTTCTATTTAAAGATATGGACAAAATATAGAGCTTTGGTTTTTCCTTATGTTAAACTCAAATATTTGAATTCAAACAGTCATAGTTAAACATTGACTACTTTGCTTGCATCTCATGTCCTCTCAACTTTAGATCAATCACACACCAATGATATTCTTCAATCTTTAACACATAGTCTACCAATTCCAAATGTTAAACCTAAGTTACTTTGACCTTATTTCATGTAATCTTGAAACATTGACTCAATGCATTCTAAGAATCTCTACATATCAAATAGGTATTTAACTATCATGCTCACCATTTGATCATTCTTTACAAACACCCATTTTCCATTATATCCTTATCTTTTACCTTTAATTAGTCATTCAACATCATTCATCTATCCTCATATTTCTACTTCTTGACTTCTTGGATTAAGGCACACCATTGATTTTCCTCAAAATTTAACTTGTACAAAAAAGACTAAGTATGGGAATCTTAGTTATTTTCCTAGAAGGTCAACTTTGGACCTTAATAAATTTCACCATGCTTCGATGCATGATCTCAAAATTGGACTAGATGATATCATCACATAGAAGAATCCAACCATAGAAAAATCTAATCTAAGAACCCACACATGTGAAAGATATTCCATCATCAACATAGTCACTAAAAATTTTCTTCCACAGAGCCAACTATGCTTAGAATTTGTCTATGATACCAATTTTTTCCATAAATAACTTTTTCCATGCTTTAATAAATGATCTAAAGTTTATATAAATAAACTAGGCTTAGAAATAAAAAAACCCATATGATACATTTATATTGACATATTCACATGTGTAAGATATATCACCATCAAAATGCATACAAAGCTTTTCTTGTCATGTGCTAATTTATATAAGTATGCAAAAAACATAGTCAAATTGCATGGGAGCCCAAAGTTTCATATGCATATCTTTTGACATGCTTTGTCATATGATGTAAAAATTATCACAAAAAAACTAGGCACAAAAATGAACAAACCCATATGATCACCTTATCTTGAAAAATCCAAATGTATGAGATATACCACCATAAAAATGATTACTTGGATCTTCTTGCCACTTTGTGAATTTGGCTACATATGGGAAAACATTGTCAAAATGTCTAGGAGCCCAAATTTACACCCATATATCTTTGATTGTGCTTGGATACATGACCTAAAATTTAGTTTATAACAAATAGGTACAAATGTGATCACAACCAAATGACCAACTCCCCATAAATCATCCACACATGGAAATGTTGATGTTAGCAAACTACCTACTCATAATTTTTGCCACTAGGCTCAAACTATTTAAATGAAAACTGTGGACTACTAGATGAATTCCACTTATGTACATAAGATCTCAAAGCATAGATAAAATTTTAGGGACCTATTGCACATGATCCAATCAACATACTCATGCCTGAACATCTCTAATCATGCCAAAACTAAAGATCAACCAAGCCTTCTTTAAGCACACTAGGACAAGCGCATTGCACACTTTGGCATTGTTACTTAGGCTATAAAAAAACTTCATACACTCACTAGGAAATGTCCATAATATCACTAAAAACTCTCCAAAATTATCCCACATTGTAATTAATGTCAACAAACATCATATATATCAATATATAGCTTACCTTCCCTCTCTTCAAGCATTCCCATAACATGAACTGTATCTGCCTTTAACATAATGAAAAAGTGGGCACCAACTGATCTTGAGGACTTGAAAAGACCATAAATAGAAATGGCCAATCTTATAAATATGATATAAACTCTCTTTACCTTCATCCTATCTTTTCTTGCCTTGACAAACTTCATCTTGCTCCATGTCAGCACTTTTCTTCACAATCATAACAACTAATGAAGATAGAACACACAACAAAATTGAAATCTATTATAACTCACAAAAAAAACATCTAAGGGACTCCCCCTAAGGCCTCTAAGACATTGCATCATTTGATCATCTTCAGATCTCCACACACCATGAAGAACCACCACATATGCTTACTAGCCTTCTCTCAAGTTACCACTCATCACATAGCAAACATGCTCTCAACCAACATGAAAACATCCATTTTGATGCTATAATATAACTCCTTTAAAAACTACTAGAGCAAACTCATGAACTTGTTACTCCCCCTTAACTAAATACCTTATATTCATTCACAGAGAAAGAAATGGCACCCAAGCTTTATTTTGGATACTCAAAAGTATCTTTTGACAATGGTTTGGTCATAATATTTTCAAGATGCTCCTTTCTAGGCACATGCTCTAACTTGACACATTAATTTATCACATTTTATCTCAATAAATGATATCCAATAGGAATGTGTTTATTTTTTGAGTGCATAATAATTTTCTTTGTTATACTAATTATACTAGTATTGTCACAATAAATAGGATAATGTCCATTTTGTCTTACTTTGTACTCCTCCAAAGTTTATTTCATCCATATGACTTAAATGCGATAAGAGGTAGATACTATAAACTCAACTTTTATAGTTGATAGAGACACTGGGGATTGCTTCTTGCTTAGCCAAGACACCAAAAATTCTCATATGAAGAAGACCCCACCACTGATTCTCCTCCTAACATCCACACATCCTACCCAATATAAATTAATATATGATTTGAAAGAGAATTATTTACTCCTAAGATACCACAAACCATAGTCTATGGTGCCTTTCAGAAATCTCAAGATCCTTTTGACTACTTTCAAGTGAGATTCTTTATGATCATCTTGAAACCTTCCTACAATACCTACCACATACATGATGTTAGGCCTAGATGTAGTAGAGTACAAAAAACTTCCAATCATGGAACTATACAAGGTTGGATCAAATTTTGGTGTGTCATCCAATTTACTTAACTTGCATCCTATGATCATTGGAATACCCATTGGCTTACAATCCATCATGTCAAACTTACTTAGCATATCCTTGATGTATTTAGCTTGTGAAATGAATATCCCTATATCAAGTTGATTAATATTTAATGCAAAGAAGAAATATAATTCTCCAATAATTTACGTTTTAAATTCAGTCTTCATAGTATCTACAAAGTCTCTACTCATTTTATCATTGTCAGATCCAAAAACTATGTCATCAACCTATACAACAATATTAATTGATTATTATGTTTGGTATTAATGTACAAATTAATATCAACTACCCCACTTTTAAAGACTTGAATCAAAATATACTTATTTAGTCTATCATACCAAGCTCTAAGATCTTGTTTAAGACCATACATATCCTTCTTTAATTTTCACAATTTTTTTTGATTATTTGACATGAAGTACTCTTCAGTTAACTCAATGTAGACTTATTCTTCTAAGTTTCCATTCAATAATGTAGATTTCACATCCATTCAATATACTGTAAGACCTTTGAAACATTCATATGCCAAAAATATTCTAATTGCTTCCATCCTTTCGACATGAGAAAAAGACTCATCAAAATCTATTCCTTCAACTTGAGCATATCCTTTACACACCAATATAGCCTTGTTTCTTGTGATTTATCCTTTCTCATTCATCTTGTTTATAAAAACCCATTTGTTACCAATCACATTTTTATCTTTTGGTCTATGAACTAAGTCTCATGTTTCATTCCTTTCTATTTAATCAATTTTATCATCCATTGCATCATTCCAATTTTCATATTTTTATCTTTCATAAATGTTTGGGGTTCAATCATGGACAATAGAGCTAAGTATTTATGATTTTGATTGATCAACATTCTCCTTATAGTATTCAAACTTTCACCAACATTTATAATAATATAAGAGATTGGATGATCTTTATGAATTATTCTAGATGGAGCTTTAAAATCTTATCTTTCTTCCTCCTCTTCATCCTCATAATCTATTTGAATGGGTAACACATCATTTTTTGCAATATAATTCTAAATCTAAACACTTACCTTTATTTTTGTCTTCTTGACTCTACTTGTCTCATCTAACCTTACATTTTAAATTTTAATATTTTTTTGAAGTCTATTGTTAAATCACCTATAAGGAGTATTGATAGAAGAGTAACCTAAGAATATTCCCTCATTAGACCTTGAATCAATTTTTAAAGGATTCTCTTTGTCTCTTTTGATGAAGCACTTGCTCCTAAACACTCTGAATGTTTGATATTAGCTACTGTATTATTCCATAACTCGTAAGGATTCTTACTACCATTTACTCCAATTTGACACCTATTTAGGATGTAACTAGAAGTGTTGAATACCTCTTCCTAATAGCCATCTGATAATTTTTCATCTTGAAGCATGGTTCTGACCATCTAAATAACATTCCTATTCTTCCTTTCAACCACACCATTTTATTGTGGTTTTTTAGTAGTAGAATATTGTCTTATTATCCCTTGTTCTTCACAAAAATCATCTAACTTATTAGACCAAAACTCACCTCCTCTGTCTGATCTCACACACTTGATCTTTGAACCTTTATCATTTTTGATAAGAGATTTGAATTCCACAAAATTTACAAAAGAATTTGATTTTTATTTAATAAATAATATCCAAGTCATCCTAGTAAAATCATCACTGAGAAGCATGAAGTAGTTATTACCTTGAATAATTTGAGTTCTCATAAGTCCACATAGATTAGTGTAGATCAACTTCGATAGATTTGTAGTGGAATTTTTTTTGGTTTTCTTCCTATGAATACAAGCCTTACAAAGAGAATGAGGGATATTAAAAATCTTAGGCATATGCCTTACCAACCCTTTTGAACTGATTTTTATCATATTATAAAATTTACATGTCCAAGCCTTCTATACCAAAGCCAACTATCTTCCAATTAACTTATGAAACACCCTTCCTTCTTGGATTCATGGAATACATACATGTTGTTATTAATATACCAAATTTTGATTTTTTTTTCACGTACATCATCATAAAAAGATACAACATTTCATTGCTTACACATTTGGCTCACACATAAAATATTAAGTTTCAATCCTTATACATATAAGACATTCTTAGTCCTAGTATGATCATTGTCCAAAATCATCATATCTTTGCCTACTATGTTAGTATATTTGTTGTCACCAAATATAACTACACTTAGGTTGGTCTTTTTTAGAGAGATAAACTTTCTCTTGTCTCCAATCATATGATTTGAGCATCCACTATCTATGAACCTTCTCTTGTTCTCATATTCTTGAGTATGTAAAGTTGCTTGAACAAATAATGAGTCTACATTTGGTGAACTTCTTGTACTTTTATTATTATTTTATTTATACTCATTCTCCTTGAACCATTTAAAAATGTCAATGACTTGGATATCCTTTTTTACAAAAGGCTCTACTAAAATTCTTATCTATATGACCTTTTGGTTATAGTTGTAACATATGAGATTCCTTTTGTTATTTGGAGAGAGAGAACAATCCTTATATATATATAATCATATTTATTGTTTGGGATGTAATACCCATTAGAGACATTTTTCATGTTTGACATTCTTTTCTCTTGACCATTACCTCTCAATGGATTTTCAATCTTGATCTTTTTGGTGGAGCTGAAATTTTTTTTATCCTTGGATAAGAGCACATCTGAGTAAGTCATGACTCTATTTTCACATTGTTCCATCCTTTAATTGAGATATTTATTCATCAATAACTATATATTCTTGACTATTGCTTCGATATTTTTCACTTGTGTCTTCCCATTATTCACTTTTGGTAAAGCACAAACTAGATTATTTTAAATACAAGACATAACCACTTGATCAACCATTATACCTTTGATCACCTTCAAGTGGTTAAACTTTACACAAAGGACCTCATATGATATAAATTATTATAAGAACAATCCACTAAGAGGTGGGAGGGGGGGCTAAACATAATGTAAAGTTTATGTTTAGATGGAAATAATCCAATTCAGTTTTTAAACCCTTTAAAATACTTAAGCATTCAATACAATCATTCATAAAGCATATAAATCATTCATAGTAGTGAATAATGAACATAGTGAAAGATCAAATAAACAACATAATATCTACATGGGAAACCCTCTTAGGGAATAAAAACCACTCTCAAGCTTTAAAACACAAGGAAAACTATCCTATAAGATGATCATAAATAAGAGACTAATCAAGTCCTTATGACTAGGAACATTGGTCAAGTCCTTCTGACCAAGGCCTTTAATGAAATAGTAGTTCCACAAGGAACACCTACCCCTAAGATGATCAAATCCTTATAACCATCTATTTGGTCAATTCCTTCTAACCTATAACCTTGATCAAGTCTTTCTAACCAAATATCTTTGGTGAAACCTGATTTCGTAAGGAGCAACTTCTCCTAAGGAAGATCAAGTCCTTTAGACACTCCTTGAAAAAACACATCCACCTTAGAACTAATTTCTTCAACACTTTAAGATGGACTTTTAATTATTTGACAAACACACAAACTATCTCTCTAACTCATACAAGCCTCTCAAATAGGCATGCCACAACCTCTTTCGTTATTCACTTAAATAGTCCTCCTATACACACTCATATATCTTTTCACAAATTTAAACTATAAGAACACTATACTATAATCAGAAACATGACCTACATATCATATAAATAGTCCTTAATCTCCTCTAATCATCAGCCCAACAACTAGGAACTCTCACACTCCTATGCTTTCCTTCTCTCTCCAACTCTCTCATATACAATTCTCTCTCAAATCTATCCCCAATCTCTCACTCACAAGTCTATAAATCACCAGCTTTGATTTTAATTTTTATAGAGCATAATTGATAATCAACACCTTCGTCAACCATTAGGTATTCCTTATCCCTTAAGGCATATTCCACATAAATACATAGCTTAATACAAATATCATAAGTTAGCTATAACACCTATGGGTCACCCTTAGGTAGCTACACCTTTTAATAATGCCCTTGTATTCCTTATAGGTCTCATGGAGACCTATTTACCCATTTATCACTTCATCGAGAAAATCAATAAACATAGGACCACTTCAAAATATATAATTCCATTATTTATTTCCAATAGAACATCCTCAAATGATCATAGTCATATTTGATCACATTTATATATGCTCAAACAACTCAAACACTGACCTAGTGTACTAGAATGTTATGAATGAAAACACAGTCAACTTCTTAAGAATTGTTCATACATAAGATAGATTGATCATCACTACAAAATCCACATTAAAAATTATCATGGAGTCTACAACACTCCATAATATCCATTTCATTAAGAGACATCAAAATAATAGAATAAGCTTGAATAAATCTCTTGTGTCACTTTATGAATAAGCATGAACATATAGTCAACTTTGAACCTAAATGTATTTGACTGTACAAGCTTTCAAATCTTAAAATCAATTTCATTAGATGCCTCATGGATTATTTTTAATCTTTTATTTTTACATTAATATCAAATTCAAATTCTATTGAAAGATATGGATTAAATATAGAAATCTAGTTTTTCCTTGTGTTAAATTAAAATATTTGAATTCAAATGGTCACAGTTAAACTCTGACCACTTTGCTCACATCTCATGTCCTCTCAGATTTAGATCAATCATGCATCATTGATATTTTTCAATATTTACTACATAGTTTACCAATGAAAAATTTTAAACCTCAGTTAATTTGACCTCATCTCATGTAATCTTGAAATGTTGACTCAATGTGATCCATCGATCTCTATGAATCAACTAGGCCTTTAACTATCAACTCTCACTATTTGATTAATATGTATGAATAAATGATCACCATTAGATACTTATCCTTTACCATTTCTTATTCATTAATGATCATGCACCTATCCTCATCTGATTGCTTTCTAAATTTTTGGAGAAATGCACACTATTGATCTTTCTCAAACTTTAACTTGTGTAGAAATTACTAAACATGGAAAACGTGTTTATCTGCCTGGAAGGTAAACTTTGGACCTTAACAACATTCATCATGCTACAACACATGATCTCAAGTTTGGACTAGATGATATCCTCACATAAGATAATCCAACCATATAACAATCTAATCCTAGAAACCATACATGTGCGAGATATCCCATTATCAATATACTCACTCAAAATTTTCTTCCACAGAGCCAACTATTCCTAGAATTTGTTTGGGAGATGAAATTTGTTCCTACATAAATTTTGTCATGATTTAGTGCATGATTTAAGATTTAGCATAAATAAAAGAGGCTCAAAATTAAATATACCCATATGATCATTTTCTCTTAACGCCTTCACATGTGCAATATATAGCACAATAAAAATACCTACATAGATTTTTTTGTCACATGTAAATTTGGATAAGTGTGGAAAAACATATTCATACTACTTGGGAGCCCAACTTTGCATATGTATATCTTTTGACATGCTTTATTGCATCATCTAAAAATTAATGCAAAAAAACTAGCCATAAAAATAAACAAAACCATATGATCACCTTATCTTTAAATGTCCACATCTATAATATATGACACCATCAAAATACTTACTTGACTCTTCTTGCCACTTTGAAAATTTGTCTAATTATGGGAAAACATTATCAAAATGTCTAGGATCCCAAATTTGCACCCATATATCTTTGACTACACTTAGGCATATGACATGAGATTTAGTGAATACTAATTAGTTACAAATGTGATCACAAACATATAACCAACTCCCCCTTAATCATCCACATGGGGAAATAGTGACATCAGCAAAATTCCTACTAAAATTTTTGGTGACTAGACCTAAACTATTTAGATGAAAACTATGGACTAATAGATGAATTTCACTTATGCACACAAGATCTCAAAGCATAGATAACATCATATGGACATATTTAACATGATCTAAACACCATACTCAGCCTTGAACATATCTAATCATCAAAGATTTAATGTTTCCACAATCCATCAAGTATTAACAAATTTCTTGTGGGAGAAACTATGTTCAATTTTTAACATTGATGTATTTTAGATCAATTAATTGATCCTTCATTAGGAATAAAATTATCAAGTAGTTGATATGAAATGAGTTTATGTTAAAAATTGAACACAATTTCTCCCAAAATAAATTTGTTAATGTCTCTAATCATTCCAAAATTGAAGATCAA
The DNA here is from genome assembly GCA_037957365.1 of Torreya grandis. NCBI lineage: Eukaryota > Viridiplantae > Streptophyta > Pinopsida > Cupressales > Taxaceae > Torreya > Torreya grandis. The sequence continues at coordinate 334,717 of JARHVA010007657.1, read as the reverse complement.
CCAAGCCTCCTTTAAACACACTAGGACAAGCACATTGCATAATTTGTAATTATTACTTAGGATATCAAATCACTTCATCCACTCACTAGGACACCTTTATGACACCATGACATCATTGATAACTTTTTAATAGTCAATTCTATGAATATAAGCATTAGGGGCCTTAGAGAGAGAGAGAGTTTACCATCTTGTATTAAGCTATTATTTTCTCTTATTACAACCTAATAAGCATCTAGAAAGGTAATACCACCCATTAAATATATAATTACAATAATATTAGAGTTAAGGGATTTTAGATATTAGAAAAAAACATATTTTGGGGATTGTCTAATCAATGCAAGTATCCTAGTCCATGTCTTTTGGAATCTAAGGTTAAAATCAAACATGAACTCATGAGGAGTTCTCTTTATGGAAGTCAACTATTCAACTAAGGATAGGTGATCAGATTTTTCCTCAAATTATCTAACTAAGGATACACCTAATTCATCCCAAGTAGAAATAGAATTTAGTGGGATATTTCTATTCCACTATAGTGTTTTTCCTTTGAAGGAAGCAATAAACAGTCTAGTAGCTACATTGTCTTGACTAATATTGTGAATTGAACAAAGATTGGCAACATCCTAGATGTGTTCCATATGGGTTGTTTGATCTTTTCCTAATAATAATGGGATACTCTTAATATCAGACATTGAAATGTCATCAAAATGAGCTAAATTTAGTGGACTAGCTTATTGAATGGAAAAAACACTTAGATTCTAATGGCCATTTTGGTAGTGAGAATTTCACTACATAGGAAAATATGATGACTAGGAGATTAATATTGCCTTTGAGGGTAAGGTTTTGTCTTACTAAACCTTTCTCTTTTATATGAATTAGAAGGCAACTCCATGAATTCAAGAGGAATACCTTTACTAGCAAACCATATAGTAACCTTCAGCATGAGATATTGCCTGGATGATGCTAAGAACTCTACAACTTGAAGAATATTTAGCTTATATGGATGATGAATGTCTTTCTCTATTGTAAATACTTATCCTTAGATTTAAACCTTATCTATTCCAAGGAAAATAGGCCCCATCAAACATGCTTAAAATTGTTATGGTCTTAATTTTCACCCATGCAGAGATTTCTTCAGGATCTCTCTAATTAAGCCACAAAATGGGAATAATCTCAATTTATGGGTATCTTATAGTGAGGTTGATCCTTCATAAAGGGATAGTTCCATTGGATCTATCACCTAAACTAATCTTTCTTGGAAAATTGAGTGACAGATAATAATTGATTTAAACATGTAAAAGGGGGTGATGTACAAATGTTTTGGACACTTAAAATTACACATAACACAATATTAGAGACTTTTAGACCTAAAAATATCACTTTACTCACTCTTTGATTAGCTTTCACATAATTATTTCATAAAAAGGCACTGACTAGCTATCAATTTAGCATGGAAGGGTAATTTTCCACTTCTAAACTAGCTAATAAACTATCTATGGCACTTATAATTACCTATGAGAGATACAAAACACTTCATGAAGGTGACAAAACTTAGACAATGGCAAAAGAAATCAAAAATTTTATTAACCACATCACTGAATTTATGAAACACATTTCAATTCCACTTATGAATTAAGGAATTCAATATATATTTTTATCAAATAGGAGTTTTATTACAAATCTTGGTAAATCCTAGGCATGTCAAAATTATAAGAGTCTTTTTCTTTCATGGAGAAATGGGAGATATATATGAAAGGGGAAGAGAGAGAGGGAGGCAAGCATACAAAAATAAATAAATGAGGCCCAACCACTTTTGATTGATTAGCATTAATCCTACCTCTACAAATTAACTTTCATTAGCTCAAAATAGCTTTTAATCTTTCTCATTATCTTAGAAACATACTAGAAGACAAGATCCATGGTGAGGATGATGAGTCATGATCCATTCAAATGGAATAGTCTCCAAAGACTTCTAAAATTTAATTGAATGCTCCACTTTCTTTCTCAACCTCCAAACTCTCCATCTTCTTAATGAGATTACAAAACCATGCTTCATCTTGACATTCTCCTTACATTATTAGATATCCACTTAAACTAATCGATTAGTGTCCCTTATGACATTTCTTCCATATTCACGACTTTTCCATTACTCTAAACCTTAAACATAGGTCCACTATAGTTGAAAACCATTTCCCCTATTGCCTTTCATATAGGCATAATTTCAATGAATATCCATAGGCTATGTTTTTTATATAATGAATAAGACATAAAAATTACATCTAAAAACCCTTAATATGTATATTTGAGCTTTAATGGCATCCTAAGATTGTATAGGGTTTACTCTTGGTAAGCTAGATCATATTTGATCTCACATTCATACCTTTTTCTGCTTGGGTTATGAAATCCTTTTGAACTGATGTATCTACCTATGTGGAATTCCTTCACCATGTTATTAATTATATGATTATTGAAAATCTAGACATGTGTCCTCCTTGTGATATAGAAATTTGACTCAAGAGAGGATGGTTAGTATGGTTTTAGTTCTAAAATGAAAACAAAATTAAATAAACACACTAATAAAATAAAATTTGTAGGCTTGAACACTAGGGAGAGCTTTTTAAAAAAAAACAAATGAAAAACAAAACTAAAAATTAAGGAATAAAACACAACAATTCCTTCACCTTCCTTAGAGGCTCCAAATGCCTTTGGAGTATTGGCTTGCTTAGCTTGTGCTCATGAAGTCTTTGGTAATGGAAGGTTAGCTACCTCCATGTCCCCTTGGCACCTTTGGCTTGTGGCTTGGCTTGGCTTGGAATCAACCTAAACCATCCATCCTGAGATTGAGATGTGTGGTTGAGGATTAATTCAATTTTTGAAATTAAGTTTTTTAATTATCCTCATCATGACATTAGATTAAGGATTAATTAAGATGCATAAGAGAATCATGGGAGGCATTGATGAGGCATGTAGGGCATGAATTATGATATTTGTGGCATTTATGGCCTAGGGATGTCTTCTCAAGAAATGAGGTCACTTGATGATGTAGATATTAAATATTCATTTTTAAAAATAATTATTCAACAAATTTCCATGGAATTATTGATTATGCCTTGATTTGGGTTAATTATCTCTTAATAATGATTAAGCACTTTGTGCATAAATTACCCAAATTGATCAGAATGCCTTATTATTGATCCAAATTTTGACTAGATTAGAATTGGAAGTCACTATTAGATATGTTGAATCATATTCCCATTTAGGATGTTACCAAAAACAAATAATGAAGGTATGCATCATGTATAAGAGACTTTTATAGGAAAGAGCAATATAGAGAACTTAGGTGTAAAATTAGCATTTTGACTCAAAATGAATTGATCAAAGTTAGTTGACCCATAAATTGTATTGCCAAATTTAGGGATAACTTGGCCAAAATTGACACTTGAATATGTTATTTTCACATCATTTAATGTGTTTTAGTTTTTTTAGTCTAAATTGTGCATCTTGGCTAAAAATTGGTCAAAATCCTGCTTGGAGTTTATTGGTGGCTAGATTTAGGTGTCTATAATTTTCCCTTTTTTGGGAAGGTCTTGTGAGATATAAGCATAGTAACATCTTCTCAAAGAATGAAAATGTCATGTATGCCTACAATTACAATGATGATAAAATAATTGTATGATGTCCCCTTGAGGGAATGATTGGCATAAGTAGGTCAACAAATAGTCCCTCAAAAAGAAAGAAGTAAAATGAGAGGACTAAAGGAAGGAAAGATGATAGGGTTAAAATCATAATGATATTGAAATAGTAGTCAAAATCATTGAGAATTCTAGTGGGATGGTTCATAATGGTTTGCCTAAAGGTGATTATAAATATTGTACCTTGATAGTGGAAACATGGTATGATAACACAATGATTTTCCCAAAGGTAGTTATAATCATTAATAAGATGGAGCTACCCCCATTAAGATAGACAAACAAGAAAGCATGCCCCTATATGGGAAGAAAAAGTAAAGTGGTGACAGCATAATGATTTTTCCAAAGGCAGTTATAATCATTGAGAAATGTAAGTGGAATGGTGTGGAATGATTTTCCCATAGTTAGTTATAATCATTGGACCCTAATTATGAAAAACATAATAAACTTGGTCGAGGATTTTGATAACCTAACATAGAGGGTAATGATGAATCGAAACAACCTACAGTAGGGAGATGCTCATATGAACTAATAAAGGTTGAAAATATTTCATTGTTAATTACTTTGTTTAGGATATAATTAGGATGGAATTGGTATGTCAATGCTAAAGAGATGATGCGATTTCTAAATAAACTTCTTAAAATTGAGGTTTTTAATAGCACATGTTGGTAGGCATCATGGTATAACATCATAAATACTTAGCCAAAATATGCATAAGGATTGACTCATCTAATCCAATACTCAATATAAAATAGTGAACCAATGATAGAAATCATGATGACAATGTAAAAATATGAATATGGATGGATTAAAGTGTATGTGTGGTCAAGGAATCACCTAATGAACACACATAAACTAGATCAAGGCAATAGTGTTGAAATCAAACAAATAAGCATACAAATAAAAAAATAAAGAAGAAAACAAACAAACAAATAATGCAATATAAACCCTATGAACATTGATCCTAGAAAATAGGCAAAAACATAACAAACAATCAAAATAGAGGAATAGAAGAAAAGGAAGGGGGTGGCCGAGCTGTCTCCATATGCACTAGACAAGTGGACGTTGCCTACATAGTTCCATGGATGTAATATCCAATAAAAAACATGAAGCCAAATGTAGTTCTCTAAAGGAATGGGAAGAATGTGATAACTAAGGAAAACAAATAGAATTGATCTAATAGAAGAATAAGAATGGTTTTGAAAAATGAAAAGTGAGTGAGAGAAAAGGGCCAAAAAGGATGGGGAAACTAAGTGAAGTGATTTACTGGTAACATAGTAAGGGTTTATAGAATCCTTAAGGCAAAGAAGTGGTCAATGTTTTTGATCTTTTCTAATGATTTTTCAAATGATTTTAATTTTTTGAAGTATCTCAACTCAATCAAGAATGATAAGACATTAAATGGTTCAAGCTCAAAAAATGGTGATAGCATTCAAATGAAGGTTGCTCATAAAATGGAAAGAGTGTGGCTTAGGTTGCTCATAAAATAGTGAAAGCATGGTAGAAAAGGGTGATTGAGATAACCTCAACAAGTATCAAGTGCTACCTACATATTCCTAGAGTAGGACCTCAAGTCACTATAGTTCCACCCTTACAACAAAGGAATTTGACTAGTGTAGAAGTCAATTCAAACAAACAAGCACAATTAGTAAAAAGGCATGGTATAACATGTCAAGTGGCAAGTTGGTATGTTAAGGCTTAAATTTACCCCTAGTTTTCCCATATGTGGTTATAACTAGGACATAATGGCATCAATAAATGGTACTAATTTACCCAAAGGTAGTTATAATTAATAGCAAGACTACTGGTAAGAAAGGAATAAAAAATGAAGGATACAACTACCAAAATTTCCATCACACTATCCCAAAATATGATCATTGTCTAAAGTACTTAAACCAACTAATGAAATGATCAGATACCTTGATGCTAAAAATGAGTAATGAGTGGAAAAATCCAAGGTTAAATGAGTAGTCTTTAGAACACAATAGGTTGATAGAATGAAAGTATAAAGTGGATACGACAAAGAGGACTGATAAGGATGATAGTTTGTGCATAGAGGAATAGTGATAAAATGGAAAAAATTAAATGGTTCTTGTAGATAATAAACCTTAGCACTCAATCATCCATTATAGGCCAAAAATAACTAGTATGTAAGAGCTTTTTCGACATGACTGCCCCACTAGAATGAGATCCACATACTCCTTTGTGAACTTCTTTTAATTCTAGTGTAGACTCCACTAAGGTTAAATAATGAAGTAGAGTTCCATCAAAACTATGATGGTAAGGGTGGATCCAAGTAGAGTATAACAAATGGAATGATTAATGAAGGCTTTGGTTTGTTTTTGATATGGGTTATGTGCTATAACTTGGTCATGAAGTTAGTTATAAAGGTCTGGGTACTAGATATAATTAGGATAAACAATATCATAAATCATGGTAATGGTTGAAGGTTAACGAGCTTGTATAGATAAATTATAGATGAAGAAATGATATTCTCTAGATTTATCTATTTGTCAAATTAGAGAGCCAATAGTAGCCATGGCATTTCTAGTTCTATTACTAGCCCTCGGTATGTGCTCAAATTGAATATTGGCAATTTGTCACTTAAGAGTGTCGAACATGGCCTTATATGGAACCAGATTGTCATCTTTGGTTTGAAAATGATCTGTGATATATTTGATGGTTAACTAAGAATCACCATAAAATTAGAGATGAGATATGTTCTAATGCACTACTTGTCAAAGTCCTAAAATAAGTGCTTCATACTCGGCCATGTTGTTTGTACAAAAAAACTGATCCTAAATGATTTAGGGATTAGATCCCCCTATGTTGTAATAAATAATAGGCATGCCCCCAATCCATGTGCAATAAATGAATCATAAAAATATAGATTCCAAGGCTACTCCTCAAGGGGTGTGTTAATGATGGTCATTATAGATTCCTCAAGAGATTGAAATGTGAGTAGATTTGTGTCTATGAGAGGTGCTTCAACAAGATAATCTATAAAAACTTGTCTCTTGATTGCCTTTTGATTGACATACTCTATGTCAAACTCAATGAGAAACATGATCCATTTAGTTATTCTACCTTGCAAAGCTACTTAAGATAGTAGATACTTGAGAAGATCTACTTTTGAAATGACCATGGTCTTATTATTCAACATGTAATGACATATTTTCTAAGCTACAAAGACCATGGCCAAACAATATTTTTCAATAGGTGCATAGTTATCTTCATATGTAACTAAATTATGGCTTAGGTAGTACATATCATGCTCCTTTTCATCATCATCATCATGTTGAGCCAAGAGTGCCCCTAGAGCATGGTCAATAGATGATAGGTATAACAAGAATGGATTTGCTAGCAAAGGAGGTAATATAATAGGTGGATTAACAAGATAGTCTTTGAGTTGTTGAAAAGCTATTTGGTAGTGACCATTCTAGTGAAATTTAACACCCTTATTTAAAAGGTGTGTAAATGGATGACACTTATCTACTAACTGAGAGATGAAATGTCAAATGGACTAAATCTTACCCTGTAAACTATAGATTTACTTTAAATTAGTTGGTTGTGGCATCTCAATTATAGCATGGACATTAGCTAGATCAACTTCAATTCCTATACGAGACACGATGAATCTAATTATTTTGCTTGAAGTTACACCAAAAACACAATTCTTTGGATTAAGTCTAACTTTATACTCCCATAATCTTTCAAATATCTTACGTAGCACTGTTGGATGGTCGACTCTAGTTTTGGATTCTCCTAATATGTCATCAACTTAGTAGTCAACAATATCATGCATCATATCATGGAATATGATAGTCATGGCCCTTTGATATGTAGTTCCAACATTCTTGAAGCTAAATGGCATTACATGGTAACAAAATGTTCCCCATAGAGAGGTGAACATTTTTTTATGTTGGTCTTCTAGTGTTATTTTGATTTGGTTTATATCCTAAAAATCCATCCATGAGTGAAAGAATTTTTTAACCAACCATGGAGTGGATGATCATGTCAATATTATGCAAGGGAAAATCATCTTTAGGACAAGATTTATTGATGTCTTGAAAATCAGTACAAATTTTAATCCCTTTATGGTGTTTTCTAATAGGTACCACATTAGAGAACCATTCTAAGTAGTAATTGGATCACATACATCTTATTTATAATATTTTTTCCAACTCTTTCTTTACTAATACAATAATTTGAGGATGCATCTTATATAAATTTTGTTTTACTAGTTTGGCATGAAGATTAACCACAAGGTGGTGGAAAACCAAGGTAGGGTCCAAACATGGCATGTTAGAATAGGCCCATGCAAAGATATCTACAAATTCTCTAAATAGAACTATAAGACATCACATTCCTCCTCAGTGAAGGATGTCCCTAATTTTATCCATTTTAGGTCTGATGGAGTCCTAATATATACCTCTATTGTATCTTAAACTAGAAGGGTTGAACCATCTTCTAGGATAGTAGGTAATGACTTGAACTATTAAATTATGTTAGGGTCCTCTATCAAGACTTGCTCTTCAACTTCTCCTAGGCATGATGAATCTGAGTCCCCTAATGGGATATCTAGCCATATCACAAAAATAGTTAGAAATTCTTGAAGAATTTGATTAAATACTTGTTATTGCTAAAAGTTGAACTTGGATCCATAGGTAAGTTCATCACTGGTGGTCTCCTAGTCTAAATTTAAAGAATAATGAACACCCCCATCTAATGGCACCTAAAATAGGTTTTTACCACTAGACTATCCTTTATCTTAACTTTTTTCATGGTCAAAAAGTTCCTCAAAGAGGTTTTCACTTTGGGACCTCAATTTTTTACTTATTTATTTTTGTCTAAGGATGTTCACTCGCTATCCAAAATAGGTTGTAGGATCTAATGTAATTGAGAATCTTGATTTGTGATCTACAAATAGAACATTGTGTCTAAAGCCTAAGAAATCATAGAATGCCTCATCATTTTGGAACTCATCAATCGATAGACTAGACTCTTGTTGGTCCCAATCTATCTATTTGGAATAATATAGTGGTAAAGGGTTGTGACGAATGGCCATGGTAAGGGTACAAATGACATTTTTAAAAATAGGTAGGTCTGAACTAGGTTATCAAAGGTGAGGTTATGATCAGACTCTGCTTCACTGCTGATATCATCATCACTACTCAGTAGTGATGAACTTTAAATAAGATATGTGGGGTCACCCCTAGGTAGTTTAAATCATATTCCATAAGTTCTTTCATATTTAGTCATAGAAATTAGCTTGATGGTTCCTTGTTGATTCAATTCAATGGCTCCCTTCATAATTATGTCACTCCATGATCCTATTGGGAATATGATACTTTGCATTTTTATAGTAATTAGCTTGGTTTTCATTATATAACCATAATTCATACCCTTCAAAAGGGTTAGATCCTAAGACAAATGCTAGTACAAATGTGACAAGTCCCTTATCTTTGGTTTTTTGTTGTTAATGCGTATGTGGGGTGACTTTAGGTCACCCAAAGGTTTTTGGATTATAAGGAAGATTAGAAATATGAAATGTACCATGGGTCACATACTCTCCTAGTCCATTATTTTAAATGGTGAAATGATTAAAAGATTCAAGAGGTGGCATGTGGGAAAGGGAATCCAAGGTAATATGATCTATGCAATTATCTGGTGAAGGATCAATAAGTATTGTCTTTTCTTTCTCCTACTTGGAACTTGGATTCATGTCATAATAATAATTATAGGTTTGTAATTTAACCTCAAGATGTTTGTAGTGTTCATATGGATGTAAATCTCTTAGAATACTCACTTCCATCCTTGAGTGGGGAACTTGATATATTGGTGCAACATTGACAGAACTACATGAATATCATGTAATCAAAGCCTACCTAGAAGCATATTATATGATAACTCAAGATCAAGCACATGTGTACCATGGGCTAAAATCCCAATGATAACTAGTAAACTAATGATGCCTTTTGATTCTATTTCTTAATTATAATAAGTATTGATGGTTATTGTTTCTGCCTAGAGATTTATCATTGTGTACCCAAGAAGCTTGATGAGTTTAGAGACACTATGTTGAGGGTGGATCCATTGTCTATAAGGACTCGTTTCACTTTATGCCATCTTATATAAACCTCTATGTATAATGGATTATTATGGAGCAAGCCAAGAGAGGACACATCACTATATTTAAATGTGACTTGTTAGGTTGGAGCTAGGTGTCCAACTAAAGATTGAAATTTATCAAGGGATATGTCACTAGCAATAGTGGATTGGGTCAAAAAATTATTCAAGATGTTTTTATGGATTATTGACATTTTTAGCAAATCTAAAATAGAAATTCATGCTACTGTCTTATATAACTGTTCCACAATATGAAAATTCTTGTCTTGGTCAGTAGTGAATGGTTTATTTTGAGGCATAATGGTTGGTTGGATGACAGGCAAAGTGGTAGATGATTGTGGGCTTGGGATAGTAATATTTGATCTTCAAGTTATGATTTAAAAATCAAGATTAAATACTAGACAACTATTGCTAATTTATGTTGTAAATGGTGTGGGACCAGATAGGACAAGTCTTAGTTACCTATGCACTTGCATGTGGTCATGTGGTAAGAACAAGTTATAAATATAAGGTCCAAAATGGGATGTCCTAGTTTTCTAGTTTGCTTGTATGCACCCCTAAGTCAAATAAGTATTATTCATGTAATTTGGCTAAATATTGTTGTTTAGCAATGGTCTAGGTTGTTTAGTGCTTAGTCTAGGATTTATGGAGATGGTATTGATACTACTCCCTACAATATGACCTACAACCCTGTCGTAGTCATGTGAAAATGCATGGTAGGTTTGTTGTTTGTTATCATTACAACCTTGGTTTTGTCCATTATTATATCATTGCGGGTTATCTTACTAATTTTGTTGATTCTACTAGTTCAGCCTTTGATTTTGATACTATTGAATTTGCTGCTACACTGGTTGTTGTTGATTGTTCTACTACTATTGATTTTTATGTCATGGAAAATGGTTTTAATAGATAATAAGAGTTTTATTGGAAGTGGAAGAACCATTATCCAATGTTATATCCCAATTATCCAACATATTCTTAATTAAATGCGTGATTTGGACACATCTTTGTAGATTATGCCTATTGACCTGATGAAAGTAACATAATTTATTTTCATGGTACCATTTAGGCTAAGGAATGCCTTCTAGATAGTGCTTTGGTATAGGCCAAATAATTATATTAGCATAAAAAATCTTATGTAATAGATACTCAATAGGTTCTCCTAAGTCATTAAAGACATGACGTGCAGGCATAATTTTTTGAAGAGGAAGGGTTTGCAATGGTAAAGGATGTTGTATTTATTGTGTAGGTCTTGGTTTTTTCACTTGTAGTATTTGTTGGAGAGGTTTCTAGGTAGGAGTAAGCTAAAAAGGTGGTGAAAATGACATTTTCACTATTTGGACATGATGGGATTCAATTACTTCATTTCCCACAACATTTCTATTATGGTTGAATTACTTCAGTCTTTCTTGGTTATTTACCTATGTTGATTATGATGTTGGCACTTGAATGAGATGTTGATGTTGGTCATTTAATTTATTGGTACCTTGATTTTGATTTTTTGAATTAAGCTTGATGACTCCTTTATTGATGATCACCCACTCAATCAACAAAACTTTATCAATGATTTCCTTGAATGTATATGCACATTGTACTTCTAGATGGTAAGTTATCTCACTATACAAATTTTTTATCTGGTAAACTATGGGTGAAATTTATTACAAGGGATCTCCATCACTATAAATAACTTAAAACAATCTCACCATATTTTTTCTTTTCTTGTGTTAAGTCCACTAATGAAATCTCATGCTTGAGATTATAAGAAAAGTGTTGTATGAAGTGATCAAAAAAATCATTAAAATTTGTTACTGAATTTTTGGACAACTTTGAAAACCACTCCAAGGCTTGCCCATGCAAGTTCATTGGAAACAATAACAAAAGGTATATATCACTATATGCCACTAGTTAACATGTGACAAATAATTTGGTCAAATGAGCCTTAGGGTCACCTTCCCTTTGTATTTATAAAATTTCAGAGGTTTGTATCCTAGAGAAAATGGTAACTAAAAATACTCCATGTGAATGGATAGGAACATACATCATCCAATTTTAAATTTTTAGTTTGTTTACCATCTTGAATGGCAACAATTACAACCTTCATCTATTTCAATCATTGGGATAGGAAAGTATAATATTGCTTTGAGGGAGAATATTAGTTTGGATAGATGGTTGAGAGGTCACAAGTAGGACACTTTGACTAGGGTATGATAGAGACACCTATTGGGGTACATTGGTTTGGTTTGGGAATAGACCAGGAATATGCATATGTGGATTAGGATGTACTTGAAATTATACAATTGGTTGTGTGATATTCTAGTTTGGGTTGGTGATAAAAGTTTGACATGGATGATTTTGTGGTTTGGATGGATGGATATAACTATACTATGCCTACGTGGTTAAAAAGGGACATGTTTATAACTAATCAAACCTTGCTATTGAGTGGGAATTTGTTGACCAAGACCCTGTCTCTAGATTTGTGGCACATTTTGAACCAATGGTTATCTAGTAGGTACTTAAGAAACATGGGGACCTCCTTGTTCCATAAGTCCCTATGAGGAAATGAAATCAAGTTGTAGATTTAGAATCTAACATTGACCAATATTTGCATACTATTGACTAGTCATTACTTGGTTTTAGACTGGCATATTATTCTATGATTGAAGAGGTATGTTTATCATTACCTAGTAAGGTGGAACATTAGTTTCCCCTGATTAAGGTGGAAATGTATTTATCCTTTGTTGCATTGATACATTAGATTGTACCTATTGTTTTTGAATACTACTCATTACTTGGTAAGGAGGCTTAGGGGTCATCATATTCTATCATTGAGGCATGGCATTAACTATTGTTTGATTACCTAATCCCATAAGTTGTACATTTGAGGAAGTAACCAGTTGAGGTTGGGGTGTAGAAACTCTTACTCCCTGGAATGATGACCTACTCATAAAATTCAAATATAGGCACATGTTTTTGGCTAGTTTTTTTTGAATTAGTATGAATTTGATCAATATTGGACATTTTTTTCATATTATCTACTATGTTTGTGATTCGGGCAATAATTCAGGTGACAGTTCCACCCCAATTGATGATAAAACTTTTGGGAGCCATAACTTTTGCACTATAGCTCCAATTGACTCATCGTTTGAACCGTTGAAAAGATAAAAATGAGGATAATGTCATGAGATGGCATGTAGATGTTCTCAATGAATTTTTAACTCAAAAAAACTAATGGAAATGTCCCAAATTTCAATTTTAGTAGTGCAGTCTAAAAATAGTATCTAAAAATAGTAATTCCTCAAATTTTGTATTGTTTTAATTCTTGGAAGTTAAACCACTTAATATAAATCATGATTTTTGACCTTAAAGATCCTTCCCATGCCTTCAAAAATTTTATAAATGAAGAGGTAACTTGAAAAGTGAAGATAGACATCTCTTCCTAGAGATAAGCATATAATTGTATTACAATCTAGAGTAATACTACATCTCTTCTTAGAGAATTCATTGTATTAGTTTGGCTCACTAGTTAGTGTAGAGGTTGAAGACACTTATTAAATAATGGGCATATGCATTAATTTATCTATCAAATTTATTTTTATGAATAGGTCAAAACTTACATTATTTTATCTAGTTAACTCTATCAACACTCCTATTGAAGGAACTAGGTCAACGAGAGGCTTACTTACCATGTTCATTTAATTGAAATAACATGATATATTAAGGTATGTTTTATATACTATCTAAATTTGGTTAAAGTGATATTCCATGATGTTTTTTCATTGATCAGATATATTAGGATCTTGGTACATTGTTTAGACTAGAGCCATAAGATTGCTAGAAGAACCCTATAGATCATAAATGATATTATGGGGCACTCTTACTAGACTTAGTAAATTTTCATGGGAGAAGTATACTAGAAACTTGGCTCCTACCTATATGGATATAACCAAAATATCATGTGTTCTCTAAAAATTGTCAATAGAACAAAAATGGATCATACGTGGAAGTTATATTAGTAGAATATGATTGTTGACATACTAGGTCATCCACTATAGGTATTATAGCTAAGAATTGTGTGGTTTCCTCTTGGTATTGTTTTGAATAAGGTGGTGTGTTAACCAAATAGTTAGCTAATGGATCTTGGCTTTGTGCCCATGATTGAGTATTATAAGAGGGATAAGAATCCATCTCATAAGGAATATTATCTGCATAGGGTTTTTGTACCATTTCTTCCTACACAACTACATTACTAACCCTTAGATTGTAAATGAGTCCAATATGAGTGTAGGAATACATGTTAGGATCCATATTAAATGCTTTTGTGATAAAAGGTCAAAGAGTTCTTCAAACTCTAAAAAAGGATAATGTCTAAAATAGATGGTGTTCTAACTTGGTCTAGATTTATCAAAAGGATCAAAAGGTTAATACAAACATTTTTGGGGAAATAAGCTAGCATGAAGTATCTAACATTTCATTCTTCACGAAAATATAATCAAGCAAATGGTCCTAAAATAAAAATGTCAAACTCTAAGGTTGAAGTATTTGAAATTAGTCTAATCTAGGAATTTAAAAGTTGCTAGGTCTTTTGGACAAATACGGTGTCAAAATCTACGCTCAAACAAGGCATGCACTAGGAATCTTGGCCAAATGGTGTTAAAATTTAGACTTTGAAAATAGATGAGATTTTTAATCCAATGGATTTGAAACACTTCTAACAAACACTAGGTTTTTGATTCTTGGACACAAAATTGAACAACTAGGTATAAGGTATGAAATAAAAGGCACTTTATAAATAGTTTATTTTCTCACAATTTTATTTATAAATCTTGGTTCTTTTGACAAAAAATATAGACAAAAATGAACATTATAACTATTTTAGACAAAAGATCACAAAAGTACACTTGGATTGGCTTGAAAATATAGAAATAAATTTGGACTCTATGCAAGAGGGTCTATGAAATGATATTTAAAATGTTTTATGAAACATAATGATGCAGTACTACCAAAAAAGTGTGACAAAAATGGTTTGTTTCAAAAAACATTGAAGGTAAAGATGTTTTCCCATAATTTTGATAGCATAACACTACTTTTTTTGACTCAAAAATGTTGTGGTGTATAGACTCAAAGTGCAAGTGTTTAGCACAAAATGGCTTAAGTCTATCAAGTGATGACAATGATTATGAGTCTTAAACAACATTCAACCCAAATTATAAAATGAACCTAAGCTCCCTCAATTTTATTACAAATGGTGAACCCAATTAACACATCAACCCAATAAACTTAGAAAGGCCCAATTTCAAATTTAGATTATAAGTGAAAGACTTAAACAAAAATTTTAAAGGTCTAGACTCAATTGGGAAGCATAATTGTGCTAAAGTGGATGATATGACTCTCAATATTTTTATTAACTCTGAACAAGGAAAATTGATGATTTCACATGGGCATCATAACACCTCTTTGTTCAAAGGAAAATTTGGACTATGTTTTTGGTTTGGATTGTTTGTTTATACCAAGTTTTGAATCTAAACAAGACATTAATCTGGGTAAGACCAAATAATTAACTGCTATTAAATCCTAAACTAACAATCTTTCTTGGTATTTTTATAATCCATCAATATACATCATTTGAGAAGATTTTAAGTGTTCATCCAAAAGTACATTTGCATTATATAGTAGGGATTTTACCACCCATTCTCTCAAATGATAGTACTAAAACATAGACCTTGAGGTACACCTTATACCAACAATACTTCCACAATAAGTGGGGATTTGTCTAAGATCTAACAAGTTTATAAATTATCAATGGGAATAAATTGCATGAATTTCATGCCAAATAATGCAAAAGAAAAACATGGATTTTGGGTCCATATCACATGGCTTGTTGCAAAAAGGTCTAGTCCTTTTTTCAACCACTACATCCTATTGTTGGCTCAATGTAGTGAGATGTCCAATGTGCCACTACATCACGTGTATAACTCCAAATGAGCCAAATGAAGTCAATTCCAGGAGATGAAAACCTAAGACAAAACTTACCTAAATAACTTATGGGAGGTGATGAAGTCCCCCTCATAAGCCAAATTTTCATAGAAATAAAGAAAGCATGAAATCCAAATACTTTAGGGTCATTTTAAAGGTCACCTAAACTTTAATGAGTTTTTGGGGAGTGCTTTAGATGATATTCTTTCTAGGCCTTGGAATAGGCTACTTGTAATAGGAATGACACTTTTGATTCTAAGGGTTCCCTATAGTGGACAAATAAAAGAACATACACACAACATTTCTCTTTTTTTTTTATAAAATTATTAAAACTATTACAAAGAAAAATTGAGAAGTTTGTTCAATTTTAAGCCCAAATGAATGATTTGGTGGTGTTCGTTTGACCCCTTGGTCTTAGTTAGAAACATTGAAAACATTCACCAAAAACATCTAAATTCTTTGTTAAACACCCAAAAAAAGGTTCCTAATTTATTTTTAATCATGAAATTGTGATTTAAACATGTTTTGAGTGAATATCAAGCTTAGCCTTGTAGAAAAAATGTTAGCATGTCGTTTAGCTTTGAATCTCTTTTTGGTTTGAAATAATGAACTTTGGAAAAGCAACTCTTGGGTCTATGTTTTTGGAAAAACACAGTGACCGACATTGATTATATATAACTAAAAATGGTTACCTTGGCTAACCAAGATCTAACTGATCTCAGTTAAGCCATGTAACTAATGTTAATCTTACTTTCTGATGTCAGTTAATATGTAAAATTGTGTGAACCAAAAATGACGAAATAAAGTTAGAAAATCAATTTGCAAGATTTCTAAGGGTCCAAATAAATATTTTAGACTTAAAAAATGATATTATTTAGGTGTGTCTATTCCCACTAGGCATGCCATAATGTGATCTAGGAATTTGAATCAAAAGAAGATGGTTAGTATGGTGTTAGTTCCAAAATGAAAATAAAAAGAAATAAACACACTAATAACATAGCATCTCTATTCCTAGACACTAGGGAGAGATTAGTTAACAAAAAAAATGACAAACACAACTAAAAAGTAAGGAATAAAAAAAGAATTCTTTCACCTTCCTTGGATGCTCCAAATGCCTTTGTAGTAGTGGCTTGCTCAGGTTGTGCTCATGAAGTCCCTGGAAATGGAAGCTTGGCTACCTCCATCTCTCCTTGGCACCTTTGTCTTATGGCTTAGCTCAGCTTGGAATCAATTTGGCATGGTAATATTAGTTACTTGAAGCTTTTGGAACCATTTGTGTATTATAAATTTTCATAATCACGTCTTTTTCAATGATGTGGTAAGGCCTCCCATTTATAGATTTTTGCATATGTCTGAAATCAACCTAAACTATCCATCTTGAGATTCAGATGTGTGGTTGAGGATTAATTCAATTTTTGGAATTAAGTTTTTTAATTATCCTCATAATGAATTGGAATAAGGGTCAATTATGAGGCATAGAGGGCATCGTGAGAGGCATTAATGAGGTGTGGAGGGCATGAATCATGATCTTTGTGGCATTTATGGCCTAGAGATGTCTTACTTAGGAAATGAGGTCACATGATGATGTAGATATTCAATATTCATTTATGAAAGCAAGTATTAATAAGTTACCATAAAATTATTGATTATGCCTTGATTTGGGTTAATTATCACTTAAGCATGATTAAACACTTTTTGCATAAATTACCCAAATTGATCAGAATGCCTTATTATTGGTACAAATTTTGATTGGATTGGAAATGGAAGTCACTGTCAGATGCATTGAAATCATATTCCCATTTAGGATGTTACCAATAATAAATAATGAAGGCACACATCTTGTGTAAGAGACTTCGATATGAAAGAGCAATCTAGAGCACCTAGGTACAATATTGACATTTTGACTTAAAATGAACTAATCAAAGTTAGTTGGACCATAAATTGCATTGCCACATTTAGGGATACCCTATCCAAAATCAGCACCTAAATATGTCATTTTCACATCATTTAGCATGTTTTAGTGTTTTTAGTCCAAATTATGCATCTTGGGTGGGAATTGGTCAAAATCCTAATTAGAGGTTATCAATGGCCTGATTTAGGTGTCTACACTCCTCTCTTGCCATTTTTGGCAATATGATTATCATTAATATGAACAGGGTTATTATGAGCATGTCATTAATGTCAAAAGGGAGATCGTTGACATTATGGATGTCATTAATGCTCAAGGATGATGATTAGAGGATGTGTAAGAGATCCTTTTAGAGGTCAAGAATGATTATAGTGATTATGTGAATGAGTGTAATTCATTCAATTCTTCATATTGATGATCTATACATTTTGGGTGTATGACAAGAAAATTTGAATAGGTAGTTTGTTGACATCACCATTGCCACATGTGCATGAGTCTAGGGGAGTTTGCCATATGATCATGATCCCTATTTATTATGCAGTAGATTTGAATCTATGCACTGAAGTGGAGTTAAAAATATGGAGATGAAAAGTTGGCTACTTAGACCAAATTCACTAAGTTTTTATACTTAGCCAGATTTTCAAAAGGGTTCAGGTAGAGCCAAGTAAACATGCTGATGAGATCAAAATTCTCACACATGGAGGTGTTATGACAAAATGATCATATGGGTTTGTTAATTTTTATGCCTAGTTTATATACACTAAATCTTAGGTCATGTGATGTAGCATGAAAAAATATATGAATAATAAAATTTAGGCTCCCAGGCATTTTAATGGTGTTTTCCCACATAGTCAAATTTATAGGTTGTAAGAAAAAATTGAGAAGGCAATTTTTTGATGTTATGTATTACACAAAGAAGGCTTCAAGAGAAAATGGATATATGGATGGAATCCCCTATGTAAGAGGATCTTATAAACTAAATTATAGGTCATGTGACTAAGTACACCAAGAGTTATGCAAGAACAAAGTTGGCTTTCTAGGCAAGTTCTAGGCATATCTAGCTCTATGGCAGAATAATCTGAGTGATCAGAATAATGACATTATATCAATGCAAAAAATCTTTAGGAAGAAATAAGGATATGGATTTATTCATTATCATGCCTATTTTATATGGTACAAATTATAGGATATGTGGATGAGAAAAATAAAATATTTAAAGATGCAAAATTAGCCTTTGAGGCATATTGAGATGGTTCGCATACTTAGACAATTCTGTACAAGGTAAAGTTTAAGGAAGTCTCAAAGATATCAATGGAGTATACTAGCTCCTAGGTGATAAGATGAAGTGAGATGAATATAGGTGGTTGAATTTTAAAACTTGATCAATGGTTAGCACTTATTCATACATTAAATATCCAATGAAGCATATAATAAAGTCAATTTATCAAAGGCACCAATACTAGTGACAAATGTCACATTCATAGAACTTGTCAAATAGAGACCCAATGAGTGTAATATTATTAGAGATAATTATTGACCTTATTAGAAGATTTGATAGTGAGTTGGTGATCATGCAAGGGAGATCGAACAAAATGAGTGGACTCAATGGGATAAAGTGCTCGAGGTTTATCAACATAATGGTGAGTTAAAGTTTGAGCAATTTTGAGAAGATTGACAAAGTGTAATGATTTGAAAGATGTAAGAAGTAGTGATATGGGATAAAGATCTCAATGTTTAATGTCAAGAAAAAATTAAATATCATGATAGTTTGAATATCTAATGACATGTGGGAGCTTGGATCAAATGATCTAATAGACACATTTTAAACATGAAAATTTAATGTTTGGAAGCATATATGGATCTAATAGAGGACATGAGCCTATCATATATTGATAAAATAAACACATTTTAAATATGAGAAAATTAAATTTGGATCATCATATTTTTGTGCCAAACTTAAGATCAATCATCGATATTTTAAGATATGATCATGCTAAAGGTCGAACATAGGAACACGTAGGCAAGCCATATATTACGATAAAGATAATGATATTGGTTTCTATAATCAATAAAAATATATGTAATAATGCATGTGCATCAAAAATAGAGTTTATTAAATTATATAAATAGTAATGAGAATAGGAATCAAGGTGGTGGTGCATGAGTTCAAGGCATAAGAAACTTACACTTCAAGAGATACTAAACTAAGTCTAGAACAAAGCATGATGTGTTAGCAAACTAGTGTGAAAATAGAGAATATACAAAACCCTATATTAAATTATTATATATATGACATCTAAGACATAGGAAATTTTTTTTTGGTGTTATTGAATTATGTGAAATAGATAAATAGATAAATATATAAACACATAGATATAGGGGTGGAGAAGAGATTGTAAGAGAAGAGAAAATAGATGATGTATAGAGCATGAGCCTTTATAGACTAGACCTATAATAGAGACTAGAGAATTGGATTCATTTTTAAATATACATTATGTAGCTCCATATTAGATATGATTGGTTGGTAACAATAGACAAGTTAATTTGGTGCTCAGTTAGGGAGTGGGTGCTTCATTAGATTTGGTGCCCTTAAATCAGGGGATTGGTGTTTATTTAGTGTTGGTGCCCTTAAATGTATAACCAACGAGGTTTTAACTATGAATAATTATTAGAATATTAGATTATAGCATCTATTCTCATCATGGTTTTTCCCATATTGGGTTTGCCATGTATACATATGGTGTCATGTGAATTTATGTGTGTGTGATTTTTATATATTGTTTTAATCTTCATATACTTTTTATTCTATTCTACAAGGTATTATAAAAGGACTAAGTTAATCAATATATTGATTCACCCCCCTCTTATTATATATTTTTATTCCAATAATTGGTATATTAATCATCTAGACATTTTGGGTTTATGACAAGAAAACCTAAATAGGTAGTTTGTTGACATCACCATTACCACATGTGGATGAGTCTGGGGGAGTTGGTCATATGGTTGTGATCACATTAGTCCCTAATTATTATACACCATATTTAAATCCATGAATTGAAGTATAGATGAAGATATGGGGATGTAAATTTCAATACTCAAATAAAATTCACTAAGTTTCTATAATTAGCCAAATTTTCAAAAGGGTTCTAGCAGAGCCAAGTAAGAATGTTAATGAGGTCAAAATTTACAACATGGAGGTGTTAGGATAAAATGATCATATGGGTTTGTTCATTTTTATGACTATTTTATATTCATTTAATCTCAAATCATGTGGTGTATCATGGAAAAATATATGCATGACAAAAGCTAGGGTCCCAAGCATTTTGATAGTGTTTTCCCATAGTCAAATTTACATGTTGCAAGAAAAAGTTGAGAAGGCAATTTTATGATGTCATGTATTGTAGACATAAAAATATTAGGAGAAAATGGATATATAGATGGAATACCCTATGTAATAGGATCCTATGCACTAAATTATAGGTAATGAAACTAAGTACACCAAGAGTTATGAAAGAACAAATTTGGACTTCCAGGCAAGTTCTAGGCATAGCTAGCTCTATGGTAGAATAATATAAGTGATAAAATTAATGGAATTATATCTTAGAGATGTGAAAGATTCAAGAATAAATAAGCATATTGTTTTATTCATTATCATGCCTAGTTTATATGGTCTAAATTTTAGGAAAGGCAAATGAGCAAAGCAAAAGATATGAAGGTGCAAAGCCATCCTTTTATGCATATTGAGATGGTCCCCTTAGAAAAATATAAATAAGGTGAAGTTTGAATAAGTATTGAAGAGATGAATAGAGTGAATTAGCTCAAAGATGCTAGGATGAAGTGAGATGAAGATAGGTGGTTGAAGTAAAAGTCTTGA
Source organism: Torreya grandis (assembly GCA_037957365.1). Lineage (NCBI taxonomy): Eukaryota > Viridiplantae > Streptophyta > Pinopsida > Cupressales > Taxaceae > Torreya > Torreya grandis. The sequence continues at coordinate 313,146 of JARHVA010007657.1, read as the reverse complement.
TCAATAACTAGAAATTATTCATACCTTGAAGATCCAATGAAGCATAATAAAGTCAATTTATCAAAGGAACCTATACTACTAACAAGTGTCATATTCATTAAAACTATCAAATAGAAAATTAATGAGAATAATTTGTTAGATACAAAGGTCAATTTTATCATAAGATATGACGTTTAGTAGTTCATCAGGTAAAGGAGATCAAATAGATTGAGTGGACTCAATGGGATAAAGTGCTCAAGGTTTATCAACATAGTGGTGAGTTAAAGACTAAGCAAGTTTGAGAATATCGATAGAGTGTGAGTGTTTCAAAGACATAGGATGTAGTGAGATGGGATAAATATATCATTATTTAACATCAAGATAGATGTAAAAATCATGCTAGTTTGAAGATATAATGACAACAATAACTTGGATCAAATGATCTAACAGACACATTTTAAGCTTGAAAAGTTAAAATCTAGAAATGTACAAGGATCTAATAGAGAAAATGAGCCTATCAAATATTGATCAAATAGATACATTTTAAATATGATAAAATTAAATGTGGATCATCATATCATGGTGCCAAACTTAAGATCAATGGCTGATATTTAAAGATATGATCATGGTAATGGTCAAACATAGGAACATGTAGGAACATACAAGTAAGACATATATTATGATATAGACAATGAGATTGATTGTTTTAATCAATAAAATATATGTAACAATGAATGTGTATTAGAACTAGAGTCTAACAAATGCTCTAAATAGTAATGAGACCAAGAATCATGGTGGTGGTGCATGAGTTCAAGATGTGATAAACTTATAGTTCAACAGATAATGAAATAAGTCTAGAATATAGCATAATGTGTTAGTAAACTAGTGTGAACATAGAGAATATACAAAACCCTATATTAATTTCTTATATATATGACATATAGGACACATGAAAAAGATTCTGGTGTTATTAAATTGTGTCAAATAGAGAAATATATTGACACAAATACATAGGGGTAGAGAATAGAGTGCAAGAGAAGAGAAGAGAGATGAAGTGCAGAGCATGAGAAGTTATAGATGAGACCTATTAAAAAGAATAGAGAATTGGATTAATTTATTAAACTACATTGTAATTTGAAGTTCTAGCTCCATAGTAGATTTGATTAGTTAGTACCAATAGACAAGTTAAGTTGGTGCTCAGTTAGGGAGTGGGTGTTTCCTTAGATTTGGTGCTCTTAAATTATGGGATTGATGTATCCTTAGGGTCAATGCCCTTAAATGTGTAACTAGTGAGGTGTTGACTATGAGGTTGGATTAGAATAGTCGATTCTAAAAACTATTTTCACCATGGTTTTTCCTATATATGGGTTTTCCATGTAGACATATGGTGTCATATGAATTTATGTATGTGTGTATGATATCTGCATATTCATTTTATTCTAGATATTATTTTTAATCTATTCTAAAAGGTATTATAAAAAGACTAAGTTAATCTATATACTAATTTATCCCCCTCTCAATATATAGCTATGTTCTAACATGCCTCTTAGAACCTAATCAAATTTTCCCAATTGATTTTATTTAGAGTCTCTTTGTTTGAATCTTAAATTAGTCATTGGTATTTAATTTCTTTCTGGATTATTCCATTTAGAATCCCCACATTGATATTTATCTTTGCTTTTAAAAATATGATTGTTGGAAGTCTTGAGTGGTTCTTATAGACCCTACTATCAATTCATGTAATCAAACAAGTTTATGCCACATGAAAACATTGAATATAATATAATATCATTTAATTTTTAACCTCATGTGCACTATTTATATCTTAGGCATAATTAAATGTGCTCTATCATTATTTGATCTTATAGATCAAATCCAGACCATTGATCTGCATCTAATAATATGATTGAATGTAGACTATTGATCTAATTTCAAATCACCATGATTGAGAAACTTTACACCTTCACATTTATCCTCATGATTCTCTAAACTTTTGACCTTTATCTCATCATTGATCTTTAACTACATGATTAAACATGCACCATAGATATTCAATCTTGTTATCATTGTGAGATCATCCATGTGCAATTGATATTTACCCCAAGATTCTACGATCATACCACTTGTTAATCTTATGTTCAAATTGAAACATGTTAAGGATTTTAATAAATCCAAATGACTATTTCTCACAAATTTAAGTTGATGCCTTCAGGCACATTTCATGATTAAAATCCAAATGACTATTTCTCACAAATTTAATTTGATGCCTTAAGGCACATTTCATGGTAATAGATCACTTTTAAAGGCTTACATCTTGAGATAGAAAACTCATTAAGACACCAAATTTGTATGGGATGACCTTGGCACAAAATACATCACTTTCATATAATCCTTTGACCTTCATTATATTCCCAAGTAAACTTATTAATTTTACAACCAAACTAAAGTATCCATTCCTCATGGCATGCTATGATGGTCTCATTTCCAATAATCACATTAAGTAATTTTTAAGACCAACTCATTGACTCACAAGACAAAATAACATGTCATGCAAATTTTTGAATGGTAGGGATGACAATTTGACCTATGATTCAAAACTATAAATAATAACTAAATCAAAATTAACCCTATAGTTCAAGAAAAATACTACATTTACCTCTCTTTATGGGACATTTTGTTTCACAGTCATGCCTTTTAGATTAAAAATGTAGGAGCCACATATAAAAGGGCCTTAACTCATATATTTCATTATTTCATACATAATTTATTTGAGGATTATGATGATCATTTACTTAAAAAATAGAAACGTCACCAAGACCATGATACTAATTTACAAAATATTTGAATGCCTACACAAGTTTAATGTTTGATTAAATACAAAAGAAGTTTTTTCATTATATTTAGGAAAAATCCTAGGATACATTATTTCTCAATGATTCACTGAGGTTGATCCAAAAAATGTAAATTTTATCATATAAATGCTAGTGTCAACCAATATAACATAATTGTGATGTTAACATGGACAAATTTATGTTTTTTGGAATTTCATTACCCAATTGGTTGATAAAACAATCCCTTTCACATTTTTTATAAAAAAGGATACACAATTCATGAGGGATGAGGTATGCCAATGAATATTTGATAAAATAAAAACCTATTCAACTAACCTACTAGTAATTATGCTTCCTACTCTAGATAGACCCTTACTTCTTTAAAAATTAGCTACCCATGTGGCCCTAGGGGCCTTACTAGCATAATTTGATGATAATCACATAGATTGAGAGATATACTATATCAATCACCATATAGTCAATTATGAATGTAATATATAGCCATAGAAAAACTATGTTTATCTTTTATTTTCTTTACCCAAAAATTATGACATTATTTTCCCAATAATGAGGTTCATTTTTTAATTAAAGAAGACCCATTAAGATCCCTCATGAATAAAACACATCTAACTAGCCACATAGAAAAATGGGTGATGGAGCTTATAGAATTTTATCTAAAATATATATCCCAACTTTCAATAAAAGGTCAAGCCATAGTAAACCAATTGGTTCTGGCTCCTTTAATATAGTCTTTTCCATTACAGAGGTTTTTAAGGAAGTTTTAGATATATAATATATCTTCCACTCCATGGAAAATGTTATTTTATAGATCAAAATGTCAAACATGAGAAGGTGTTGGAATTATATTTTTTACCCCAGAAGGTGAATACATACCTTTCTCTTATAAGTTAGCTTTCCATGCACTAGAAATATAGCCAAATATGAGGACATGATCATTGGATTATCCATACCACATAAGCTTGATATAAGAGACATCCAAGTTGTTTTGTATGAAATAAGAAACACATCATATCTATAAATCAATCCTAGCTCAATGAATATAGATCTTACTTACACTTTCAATTGGGGATACACTAGATAATCAAGAAAATGACCAATATGTGGATCTGCTAAACCTAATTAGGGGATATCTTATTATAATTAGATCACTAGGGAGGGTTCTAAAGCCTCCAGTCAAGTAAAACTATAAAATAACCCTAACTAAGTCATATGTTTTCATATTCACTAAACTAATAATAAGTAGTCTAATCTACTACTCAACAAAGTTTGTGGCACAAAGTGGGGGTAATAAACACTAGAATTAAACATGCATAGAAGACATATACTCACATTAATGTATATGTAATCCTAATGCATGGAAGATAAGTACAAATACATATCTATCTACTCTTACAAAGGAGGAACAAAGTTAAAAATACATACTTTTGAAGATGATCACGTCAAACCTCAATCTCTCCATTGGCCAAGGTGCATTATAAGAGGTTGATGTGGTATGTAATGATGATAAGGATAAATAAGCTTTAGGATAAACAACATATCAATGAATCCAAAATACTTCTCCACAAGACATGATCCATATCTCTAAAGAAAGTATGAAACTCTAAGCTTGCAACTCAATTAGAATGGTGGATAAGCAGATGCATAGTAGCTCTTAATTAAAAATGTCATGATTCTAGAACATTTATGGTTCTAAAAATGAGTCAATAAAAACAAAGACATGATCAAAATAAGAAATCTAACAATAAATATTTGAAGGGTAAATAATTTTGAATAGTAAATTTAAATAGGGGAAAAGAAAGTCATTTTTTTATTATTTGACCATTTTAAGATAAAAATAGAGCTCTAAAAGACCTAGTGAGAGCTAAAAGAGCCAATATGGTTAGGAAACAATAGCTGAGGTGAGGAGGATGCCAGTAGCTATAGTGAGTGCAAAATAAGTGGGAAACTAAGAATTTCAAAAAAAAAATAGTATCTTAATTGAAATTAAGTGTTTTATATAAATTTTTAAATTAGACAAATTAGAAAAATTGGAATGAACCTTAGGAAGTTTTCAAGGGAACTAGAGGTCAAATGAGGAATTGGGTTTGAAAGGTATCAAAGAAATAAGTGCCAAAGGCATTTATTAAAAGAGTTTAAAGGGTCAAAATTTTGAAAAAACTAGGTCCACCTAGTCGACCTAGTAGGATGAAAACCAAGTTTTAACTTGGTTGACTTAGTAGGTGTGGGTCAACTTAGTTGATTTGAGAAGATGGATGACTTAGTACCCTATTACTGACATAGTTTATTAATCTAGATTATAGACTTAGTTCTAAGGGGGGAAAATGAAAGGGTTGACTTAGTTTGTTAAGTCCAAATGGTCAACCCAATACTATTGGGTTGACTTAGTATGTTATTAAGTGGCTGGTATAGTACTAAAATGCAATAAATTAGGTGATATAGTAATATTAAGCCTTAGGGTACCTAATTGGGTAATGAAATGGATAATTAGGATAAAAATAGGTGAAATTGATATGAAATGAATATATTAAGGCAAATTAGCTTTGTTTTTAAAAATTTAAAAGAATTTATTTTGATTATAAGTGACATGCAGGTCTAATACATCTTTTGTTATTTTATGGTTGTAGGGGTGTCAAATATTTTAGTGGTTGGTGGACATGTCTTGGCTACTAGATCTATTAGAGCACATAACATCATGGAGATGCAACATTCCATTGAGTTTTGATCTAGTGGTCATGTTCCTAAGAGCTTGGGAGTACTTGGCTAATACGTTTAGGTGGGTGGTAGATTGGGATACCATAGAGCTTGGTATGAAATTAGAGGATATCCATGATTTATTTGGACTTCCTATAGGAGGGATGTTGATGATCATAGGAATACTATTTGATTAGGAGGAGAGATGAGCATTAGCATAATGGGCCACTTCCTTGGATAAGATTTAATTAGGTCTAAGGGTGAGTCTATTTGATGTTTATATTTCCCAAATTTCAAATATCTAAAAGGCTATGATAGGACTTGTGATAGCACAAGTGTTGTGTCACAAGTCAGATCATAAGGTAGTATTATATGTGATAGCCTTATGCCAGTCGATATTAGAGTAGGGGGCACTATATGACTTGGGTTATGTCATCTAAGCTCAAATCATACATGATATGTATGAGATGTGTTTAGAGGGAAGAATACCATGGGACCAATAGTATTACTAAGTGTATAGATATATGAAAGGCTCCTAATGTAATAACTAGCTAGTTTACCCCATATGGTTGATGATTGGTTACCTTGAATATTGAGACAGAGATAGGATCAGGTGGAATAGTCCATGCCCCATGTGTTAATGCTATATAAAATCACATGAGAGATCATTTTTGAGCATTGTGTACACATTATGATTGTTTATTTAAGCTGGAAGATGGTGACACCACATTTAGTATGAGCATAGATCATGGGCCACTACACTTGTTGGGTAGAGTTACATCCATTGGCAAACTTACTAGTATAGTTTAAACTCCCTCACCCAGTGGCTCCTATAGTGGTGCCCACATTTTGGTCTAGTTAGCTGAGAGAGTCAAGGGTAAGAGGAGGAGGATGAACATGAGTCATGAAACTGGAGATCAAACCACAGTGTGAGAGACTATGGATAGGTCAAGCATGATGTCTAGTGGTTAGATAGGACATGGTTGTGGATACAAAAGTGTTTTAGGTATCATAATTGACATCATAATAGGAGTGGTGCCCACCTCAATCACACCACCAATATAAATGATAATAATGAAAGAGAGAATAGAGGGTGGTCATCTAGGATGACCCATTAACTAGCCTAAAATAGAGCTGGTCTATAGAAGCACCACTAAGGCAAGGCTTGATATGGGCATGGGTGGTGACCCTAGGTTTTATTTTGATTGGGAGGCATCCCATAGATGAGGTACTCAAAGAATGAGTTGATAGAGAGACTATGATTAATGATCAAGAAGATGGGGAGATGGTACTTGGTAATACTGAGATAAGTAATAAATGTTGTAATTTATTTAATATTTGAAAATAGAATAGTAGTTGTATAATATTTTATATATAGATTATAGATAAATAGCTTTTGGGATATATCTATGATCTAATGTTTATCTAGTTTGAATTTTATAGATCCTACAAATGAGGAGGAGACCATATGGGTATCCCTAATAAGGGGAATACTACATGATATTCTAGATAAGGCACTGATGTTATATGACCCTACTACATTAGATGATGCCATGGTAGCATTATCCTCAGTTCAGGAAAACTAGTCAAACTAGTAGGGGAGGATGTAAGGTGACTACAAGAATGTATATATGGGATAAAACCATTAATAGGGGTGGGAATATGAGAGTCATAGGCATGGTAGGCCTTGACTCAAGAAAGAGATGTACATTTGGCTACCACTATTCATGTAAGATAGGTACAGGCCTAGGTGGCCAACTTATAGGGATAGGTGACATGCTTGAGATCTCAGACATCCTCTTTAAAATGTATTATTTAGAGGGGATTGTCTAAGGCACATATGGGTAACATGGTTAGGCCATGAGATAGACATGATAGAGTCCAACCTTAGAGTTGGAGTGATGTATTTTTGTATTTTGTATCAAAAACACATGATATATATATAGATATCCTATTTTGATAGTTGGATGTTAATATTATGTGTTTGCATTATGTTTATGGTTGTGGATGCATGGATATATTTATTTATAGGACATGTATTTTTCTTTTGTTTTATATGCTATAGGAAATATATGTTTTGTGTTTTCTTTTCTAGAATTATGAAGTACATATGCATGGCTAAAAATAATAGGCAAAAGGACTTGGTAAAGTATAATTAATTAAAAAAATGATTACACAATAATTAACATTGGGAATGTGTAATAGAAAAAATATTAATTATAAGAAATCAAATATTTATAAACAAGAGAGTAAAAAGTTGTTTGTAAACCATGAGAAATAGTGGTACCAAATTAAAACAAATAAAAACACACTAAATCATGTTAGGAAGTATGAAAATAATGTAATAAAGTGGAAAACATAATAAAAGAGAAATGGTATAAAAACAAATCAATTAATTTAATCAATCATACTAAATCACATTGGAAAGTATAAAAGATAAATAAAATTGGAAAAAATGGTCTTAAATTAATCACACTAATTCATGTTGGGAAGTATGAAAAACTTAAGAAAATGGTTAGATTCTTACATGCAATCAAAAAATAAGAAGATAAAAGATGAAATATTAATGAATTAAGCATAAAACATACAAAATCAAGATGGGAAGCATGTCAATGATGTGTAACTCATAATCAATCACATCTTATCTCATATTTGGCACATGTAATTTTTTTACTATGACTTGGATATTAGAAAATTTTATGAGGAAGGCTTGGTCTTATCTATTGTCTTACACTAAAAATCACAAAGGGAACATGAATGAGGTGGAATTAATGTGAAAACATGGTACAAAAGGGATGTTTTGGAAAAGCAATTTGAAAATTTGGTAATTTGTGAGGAAGGCCAGGCCTTATCCATGGTCTTACAATGTAACTCACAAATAGAATCCCTAGGGGAGTGATAAGTAAATAATACAATATTTCATGAGGGGAAACATTAGGGTTATATTGTGGGAAAAATGGAATGTAAAAAACATAAAATAGGCATCTTATGAGAAGAATTTAGAAGACGTGAGGCATGCTGAGGACATGAGAAGACACTAAGTGACTAGTAACCATCAATATATAAATGACACCTATTCACTATAGACACAAATATATGTAGGCAAATAAGTGTGCACTTAATATCAACTTATGTAGGTAGTTTTGAATAAGAAAAGTAAAATGGACTTACCTTCCCATAATGTGTTCCCCATTCCTTAGGAACCCTTATATATTTTTTGATCTACAATGAGGATTGGGTACTTTTGTGAGAAAGTAGCTATCATGAAAAAAAAATTATTGTCCTTTTCTAATCTACTAGCCTCTCACACCCCAATGGAACTCATATCTATTATGTGTCTAATTATAGAGTTTAAGATTTGATTATAAGAAGGATATGTCCTTAGACTCATGTCTTTTCAAGTGATTTAACTTTTGAGAATTTTAAATGTTGCCTTTTACATCATTATCTTCTTTTAAATGATTTGGATTTTGAATACTTTTATGACTCTTAAGATTTCTCCTCTATATAGACTTGGATTGACCAATCATGAGAGATAGAGTGATACACACGAATGAGTATGGGATTTGTCTAAAAGAAACTAAGTATCTAAATATAAGACTAACTATAACACTTAGGCTTAATGATGAACTATCAGGTTATCTCAAATCTCAAGCATGTATGTACTTAGTTTGTGAAATGGAATAAAGTTTACTAAAAGGATATCCATAGTGGATCAGTAAAAGGATATTATAATGAGATAACTTTTTTGCTAATTGATCACATGGTAATGAAATAATGACTAAAGGGAGCAAGGTTTATATAACCAAGCCACAATAACTATTATCTATGTGTATAGAGATAAGAAAGCAAAAAATCATGAAAAATAACAAGGTAATCACAATAAAATGAATTCAATAATAAAAGAGAACACAATGAGGAAAAATAAATATATAAGAGAACATAATGACATCATAAGAAATATAAACTTTGAAACCAACCTCAAAATGTAAGATAAATAAGAATTTGACACAATGTCAAATGATATAAAATAGATAAATTTAAAGTTGAATCACATGTCTAATCTAAATAAAAATTTAAAAACACTATGCATGTTTTCATAAGTACTAATATATTTTTCCACACACATTATCCATAACATATAATAAGTCTATATGAATTTGAATATGAAATATAAATAATGTCTCATCGATCTTCAAAGAGAGTTGATAAAATACTTCACGTCGAATATCCTTGACAAAAAATGTAGGAATGCTTAAAGGATCATGCTAACGAAGGCTATGATGTAGGGGATGAATAGGATAATACATGGGAGTGGTTTCTATAAGAGATGAAGGGTTCATGGGTGGGGAAAGTGCCATGGGTGAGGGACTCATGGGTGGAAAAGGATCCATGGGTGGGGCAAGGTTCATGGTTGAGGGATTCATAGGTGGAGGAATAATAGGTAGAGAAGGGACCATAAGAAGAGATGGAACCATGGGAGAAGAAGGGTGAGCCTTCTTGTGAGAAATACCTATGGGAGGAACATTAGAAAGTGAAAGAATGGTTAGGAAGTGATCCTTGAGATGGTGTTGAAGGATGAATAAATAATTAGTGTGATGTGTGACACATTGATACTAGAGACAATATACCTCTCTAAAAATAGGAATATACTGAGATAATACTTTTTGGAGAGTTATAGAATTTTTTTTGGATAAGGAGTGTTGGGATGTAAGGGGTTGATATATTATCATATCTTGGGATGAATGGTTAGCTATGACAAGGAAGTAATAGATATGCATGTGAGTAGTATTGGTAGGTGTAATCATAAGAGGAGGCGTAACAAAATCTAAAGGAGCTTGGTAGAGGGAACAATCTTGAGTCCAATGATCGATAACTTTATGAATGTCATAATAAGGTTGATCGACCCATTTGGTGGGTGATTGAGCTAATTATGATAAAGGGAGAAAACCATCACAAGAGAAGGTGGGGATAGTGGAGAGATTGGATAGGGCTCAACTGAAGGAGTGATAGGATCAAAAATAGAAAGAGACTCATCTATAGAGGGAGTGGGAATGTGATCCAAACTAGGCTCTTCTAAGGGAGGGGCGGGGTCCATAGAAGGCTAAAGGATAGTCACATGCATCTCAAGGATAAGTAAGATAGAGGTCTCATGGTATCTATAAATTTGATAGGTACCAATCATAACATGATTCATAAGCATATTCCTATGAGGTTATTTAAAAATTATATGTGTTCACACCATCTCTACCATATGATAATGAGTAAAAATATTAAAATTAGGAAAAACAGATGGAATATGGGAAGATATATTAAAAGACTAAGGTAGATAGGAAAAATAATGAATAATATTAGTGTCTCAAGCTTGAACAATACCTCCTAAAAATGGATCATCTAAGGTATAACCATCATCATAATCAAGTGTATGAAGATCAATAGCACAACTAGAGATGATAATGTCATCTGGTGTGGTCTGATGAATGGAATGTTGAGTCTTAGTTAAGACAATAAGGATGTCATCATAAGTTGGTTGATGAGAATGAGGTTGTAAATAAGTGGGAAGGTGATAGATGAGAGGAGGTGAGATATTTAAGGTTTTAATCTTGAGATTTATCTCATTAGGCTCATTATCATCAAAAAATAAGAGGTTAGGGGGTATATTCCCAATGAGTTTGGAATGATTATTGTATCCTTCGGTAGAATTGATTGGAAACTTAAACCATTGAGATTCACATAATGGAATTCTTAGAAAGGTTTCAAGGGTAGTAATCTTTAATACACCATGGTCTTAGAAATGTTAAAAATTCCAAGGCTTACTATCACCTTAAATCTTGTAAATGGCTCCATTATGATTAAATTTTATGCATTGGCAAGTGAAAGAGGAAACTACTCTAATTTTATGAGTTTGTGGCCTACCAAGAAAACTACTATAATATAAAGGAAAGTTTAAAATCATAACCTTCACATGAATGGTGATAGGTGGGACAGTAATGAGAGCCATACATAACCTAAAAGTGGCATTTTCCTTAGATCACATCCCTAACATGTGTCGTACGTGGATTCAAGATTGCATTTGAAATATTTCCTAGTTTTGATAAAATTGAGAGAGGAAACATAAGTGATGAAACCCTCATCAATAAAGGCATGCTTGACTTGGACATCACCAATTTGGATAATGATGAATAGAGAAGGACCATCTATACAAATTATATTCTCATCAAGGATCATAGAAGCAATTTGGAATTTGAGGGAAAGAAAAGTGTCTATTATTTTACCAACATGTATGGACATCTCTTCACACAATTGTAAAATGTTATCTTTTGATCTAGATAAAGTGGATTCATGCCCTATTAGGAGAGGATAAGGGACTTTAATTTCAAACAATAGATGCATAATTTGGTTATGATGATGTGAAAAGGTCCTCAAAAGTTTAGGAAATGGGATTTGAGATGGGAAATTAGTGAGTTCTCTAAGAGGATCCCATTCATCATAACCCATAAGAATATTTTTGGAAAGAGGTGCATAGTGTTGAAGGAGGTCCTCAAAAGGAGGAGCTAAAGTACATGTGAATTTATGTTGATAAGAATCATAAGGTTTAATAGGAGGACAAGTTTTTAGTTTATGTTGAAATTATGGATCAATTGATGTAGGTGTAGTTTAATAATTATTAAAAAGAGTGTTATTATAACTTTGAGTAGCATTGGTGATAGGTAGAGAAGTTGGAGGGATTATATAAATAGTGTGACAAGTGTTATCCAAGGGAGATGTTGGAATAGGCTCATAAAAATATATAAGATAATCTTACCCCAACTCATTTAAGTGAGTTGGAGTAGAGTCTTAGATAACATGAAATCTATGAGACAATAGAGGTGTGTAGATGGTTTGAGGATCAATGAAATCAACCACACTTCTCATATTAGTCATATTGATCATAATCTCTTTAGGAGTTGGGTCAAGACAACTATCAACATTATTGGTAAAAGGGGTATGCTTGTCTTGGGTATCTTGGTTATTTGGAGGAGGATATTATAGATGGCCAAATGAGCATTAGCCTAAATAAAAGTTTGACATTTAGTATGTGTTTCATGGGATTTGAAGGCAATGCCATAGACTTATTGGCATTGATGAATGATATAATCATGGTCAAAATTGGGACCAAGAAGAAAATCCATAGACAAATTATGAAGCTACCTATGGGTCTCATGAGAATGACCCCAACTACTATGAAACCAAAAAAAAATTGGGATCATACCAAGATTTCATGGGATAAGTGAGATCAAGTTATCATGAGAGAGGCCTTAGTAGATGATTTTTTAATTATTATAGGGATAATGTTTTGTGAATATTGATGTTTTTGGCTAAAGATAAATGAGGATTGGTGATGTTGTTGGGAGGAGAATCTTGTTCTAAAGTTTGGTTATGAATAATATCTTGAATAGTGTGAATGGTATCATAAAAGTTGGTGAAACCATCATTGGTAGCATGATGATTATTATTCTTAGGTAATATGTGAGTACCAATGGAAGGTTTGGATGGATTTAATCGATGCATAAGGAAATATTGATTCTTAACTTAATTAATAGCCTTCTCCAAGGTACATGAAAAGAGAGTTCAAACTTTATATTATAACTTGGGAAAAAGAGCATTGGTAAATAGATGGAAAAGGTTGTCATATACCATATTATGTTTACATTTGTAAGATAAGGTACTTCATAATTTAATGAAATATTGTGTAATTTTGGTTTCAAGTTGTTTACAATTTATAAAATGGGCTAAGGTATTCTCAAGGAGATCACTAGTTTGGAACTCTTAGACCAGAGCATTGACTAAATATTCAAAACTAATAATAGAATGAGATTTAAGTTGGTTGTACCAATATAAAGTATCAACTATGAGAGATTTGATTAATATCCTAGCAGTGGAAAAGGTATTTAATTTGACCTAGTCTTTATTTAGATTTCCAAATGTTTTTAAATGAAGAGTAGGATCAGTTGAACCATTATACGAAATGGTTGGGTTGATACCTCCTATATCAATATTATCAATTTGAGATGTAAGAGGATAATTTTGAAAGATGTTTGGTTTTATTATTAAAAAGAGGAGGTTTATGTATAGTATTACCATGGGAATCTTGAAGAGGAGGTGGGGGAACATTTTGATTATTTATTCACGATGGCATCTGTTGATGGTGGGTTTGAATATGAGTCAGATGATTTTGCATTTGAATCATTTGATTTGAATTATTATCTAAAAAAAATTAATTTGATTAAGAGTTTGTAGTATGAGTTAATGGGTTTGAGTTTCATTAGTTTTTGAAGTGTTTGAATTGGTAGTAGTGCCTTGGGTACCACTATGAGTGTTAGTAGGAGATTGATAATAATTGTTATTAAGTGAGGCACTAGTCGAATAATTTTATTATGTGGAAAATATGGACTAGTAAAAGGATGAGAAGGAATAAAACTACAGGAATGATTAACATGGGTATAAAATGATACACTAGTGAAATAATTAAGAAGAGTGGGTCTAAAAATAAGCCAACTAGATGTAGAACCTACCATGTTAGTAGAGATACTAGGCATGTAATTAGGGGAAGTGAAAGAAGAAGAGGTCATGGTATGAAAAGGGGTAAAAATATAGGGAAGAGGATAGGAATAAAATAAGATATTATACCCTAATAAATGTGAGAATGTGGGAGAAGGTGAATGAGGCTCTTCAATTTTACCACTTATCATGAGATGGTAAATAGCAGAAGGATCTTTTCCTCAATGTTGAGGAAACTAATTGAAGAAGAAGATAATTTTGGTTATATACTATAATTTAGGTTGATATTAAAGTGATAAGAGAGGATTACAAATAAAATATGAGGGAGGATGGGTCCCATAGTTTTTATTATGATTCACTATATGAACATTACTTTCATCTAGGATAGGAGTCATAAGTTGTTTATGGAAGAACCTGTTAGGGTTGGTAAGACTCATCATATCCATTGAATTCAACTCAATGTTGTCTTCAAAAAATAAGTTCATGATGAAGGAGAGATATTAGGTGACTAAAATTTTATGTAAATAAAGGAGAGACAAAAGGTAGATAAAAGTATAGAGTCATTTGGGTTGACCTAGTACTATAAATAGTGTTTGAAAATTGAATTAATAAGGATACAAAGTTGATAGGTTTGACCTAGGAGTATAAATTTGGAAAAATAACATATTTATTAGGATAAAATTTGATAAATTAAACTTATTACTATATCTTGAGAGGCATAAATGAATAATGGGTTGACCAGGTTAACTCAGTACTATAGGTAGGGGAAATAGATACTCTATAAGAGACTATTTCAAATAGACTGATAGTGTAGTAAAAATATGGAAAAAATGAAATTTATTTTAAATAAATAAATTAAATCAAACAAATAATCAATTGGGTCAATTATAATGATTCAATTGAGGCACTTGGCATAAAACCTTGCACCAATGCTAGTTAACGCAAGTTTGTGCAATAAAACATATAATGACCAAGTAGACAACTTGAAAAGTAAATGCTAACACATGGTCATCATGAATGTTTTTAGATTATAATAAAGTGTTATTTTAAGTGTGATATGTAATATGGATAAAATTAGGGAACTAAAAAGTAATCTATGGATGGTTTCAGGATGTTTAGGCTGAAAGGGATCTATACTGGTAATGGTACTAACTTGGTATTCGGGTGTAACCCCTCACTTCATAATTACATAGTGATAAAGGTGTTAGATGAATTAAAAATATATACCATTAACCATGTGTTTATACTTGGCCATAAAACCAAGTCATCTTCCCCCTTGATGATGAAATCCAAGTAGGTAGGCCTTGGGCAAAAAAATGTTTAATTGCATTTTTAAATTATGTGATTTGGTAGTGTGTGAAAGAAAGATAAAAATAGTAAAACTATATAGTAAATTAAAAACCATATAATTAAACTATGTGAACTAATCTAAGCATGAAAATAGCTAAAATTGAATGTGTGAAGTAATTACTAGCATATAGTTATTAATTTCCAATTTGAAACATAGTATAGAGTCGATTTAAATGAAATTGTATGTAGACATTAAAAAATAAAGTTGATAATGTAACTAATATTCTATATATGTAAGGTTACTTAAGATATAAGTAAACCAAGTCAACCTAGTCTTCTATACAGAAGATAAAATGCAAAACTAGGTTGACTAGGTCAACCTAGTTTACTATATTATGGTAGTTTTAAAGACTACAAACTTTGAAAAATAGAATTGTAAGGAATAACTAAATTGAGAGAGAGAGAGAGAGAGAGAGAGAGAGAGAGAGAGAGAGAGAGAGAGAGAGAGAGAGAGAGAGAGAGAGAGAGAGAGAGAGAGAGAGAGGAAACTTGGTGGGTTGAAAGATGTTGAGGATTATGAATTTTTTTATGTCCCTTGAATGTTACTTTAAAATTATTATATGTTGATTGGGTTGACCTAGTTCTATAGTTCTATGTTTTCTAAAGCCTATTAAGATGACTACATCATCTTGGTCAACTTAGTATGTTTTATAAAATATGTTTGGAATACTAAATTGACCTATTCAACAAATTTTTTTATATGTAAGTTAATAAAATTTATATATCAATCTATCGATCTAGTAACCTATATCTGATGCAGACCTAGACAAAGAAAACATAATCATTTTTGATGTGATTATGTGTTAAACCTCCACACATAAGTTATAAATTTTATTGGACCTATCAACCTAGTATCATAACTATATAAAAATAATAAATAAAATGATATATATAAAAAAATGTGAAAGAAAACCTATAAGGGTTAGATTCACATAAAGTTCACAAGAATGTATGCAGTCAAAAATACATTAGATTTATAAATCAATCCTAGCTCGAAGAAGATAGATCCTACTTACAATTTAATTTTGGGATACACTATATAATCAAGAACATGACTAATATTTGGATCCTCTAAAATAAATTAGGGCATCTATTACTACAATAAGATCACTAAGGAGGGTTCGAAAGCCTCTAGTCAAGTAAAACTATAAAATAACCCTAACTAAGTACTATGTTTTCATATTCACTAAACTAATAATAAGTAAACCAAAGTCTAATTTAGTGCTCAGCAAATATTTTGGCACAAAGTGGGGTTAATAAACACTAAAATTAAACATGAATAAAAGACATATAATCATGTTAATGTATACATAATCCTAATGCATAAAAGTTAATTACAAATGCATATCTATCTACTCTTAAAAATGAGGAATAATGTTAGGAATACTTACCTTTGAAGATGAACCCACTGAGCATCAATCTCTCCCTTGGCCAAGGTACTTCATAAGAGGTTGTTTTGGTATGTAAGGATGACAAGGATAAATCATTTCTAGGCTACACAACCTATCAATGCATCCAAAAGACTTATCCACAAGACAAGATTGATATATCCAAATAAATTATGAAACCCTAAGTTTGATCTTCAATTATAATGGTGGATAAGTAGATGAAAAATATATCTTACTTATTCTACTCTCTAAATAATGAAAAAATAATCTTGTATATATAGGCAAATTTAACCCAAAACTCATCTAAAAGTTTTGGCTGATAGGGTTGACCCCATTAACCTCATACCATTATTGATAAGAACTCACTAGGTCATGGGTTAAGACAGCAAAGATCTGACCTAGACCCTAAATGAATTTGACCAATAAGAGTACAAGGTTGAGCCAGTCGACCTAGTCATGTAAACTATTGAAAGGGGTTTTAGGTTAAGAAAAGGAGTAATAAAAGTGGCAAATGATTAGAGGAGTATATAAGAGAGATTAAAAAGCTTAGGGAAATGGTTTTTAGGAGATAAGTGTGTAGATAGAAATCATAAAAAGTGACAACAAGCTAGTGAATCACCAATGGTATACCCACCCCTTTCTCAGTGTACCCCTTAAGGCATGTAGTTAGAGAGATTGAGACTCGATGGGTTGCTACAAGATAAAGAGCATAAATAATAGATAAATATTTGAAAATATTATGTGAATATAATTCCCAAATGGCTATTAATTAATTTAATAATCATTACAAAAATAAATAAGAGTATCTTATAAAATATAAATAAATGGTATATAAACTCACACAAACATTTGACACATTTTCTATCAGTGTTATTCCATGTAAAGATAATGAACATGGAAATGTTATGACAAGTGCATCATCCTTGATGACTTTTGATGATGATTACATAAACTTTACAGTAAGATATATAAGAAATCATTCCATTCATTCTAATAAAATGCACACCTTAGATTTTCTCATTATTACTCATAATACTATGAAGATGAAGTGGTACACTGATAATTATAATTTTATTTATTAAGCATATATACCAAACCATTTTTCACAAAATAATAATAAAAATTTACAACGAAAATCATTTCTCTATGTTATTATTGGAATTGATTTGTTCAAATGAGGTTTTGATGGATAATTACTCTGATGCTTAATCAAAGATGAAGATTACATTGCACCCTTGGAAATATGTGATAATGAGCATGGTGGTAATTTTATAAGATGTGCCTTAACACAAATAATATTATTTAAAGGTTATTATTATCCCACAATGGAATAATAGTTTAACGAACATGTAAAACAATGTTTACCATGCCAAAAATAGTTTAAATTGAATCATGCATCACTACATGAGTTATAGCTGATTGTTTCACCATGGCATTTTTCCTTATGGGGACTTGATTCAATAGGTAAGGTAAATCTAATATCTGGTGGTGGAAATAAAATTATCATTATAGGTAAAAAATATTTTACAAAATAGGTGAAAGTAATTTTAATTTATTTTACCATAGGGGATGACATATACAATTTTCTAATGACTAATATCATTTCTCATTTTGGATTACCTTTACCAATTATTTTTGATAATGGAACATCTATTAAAACAAGATGGTAAGATGATTTTACATTAAATAAAATATTAATCATACCTTTTCTACACCTTATTACCCATAAGGTAATGGCCAATACTAGGCAACAAATAAAATAATTATCAAAATACTAGAAAAATAGTTGAATGATACAACACCGATTGGCACTAATATATGGTATATGCTCTATGGGCATAATAAACTGCTATATACACACATAATTAGACCACACCTTAATATTTATTATATGGTATAAAGGCCATATTACCGATTGAGCTTGAGATACCTTCATTGTTTTATGATATAAAAAGCAAAAATATACTCAAATTATAAAAGTACAGAAGCTATGTAAGACGAAAATAAAAAAATTAAACATTAAATCAAAACATGCACAAAGGAGAAACCAATATAACTTGGTTCACCTAATGGGACGCATCCATTAGATAAATTTTTATTATCCTTTTATTTTCACTAGCAATAGGGAGAAACACCTGTAATAACACCCTATCACATCTCTTTCTCCTTTATTTCCTCTCCTTTCTTGTATGCACCTCTGTAAGTTACAACCAAGCTTACAAACAAAGCATTCACCCAAGATTCCCACAAAATTTATACAAAGTTTGAAAGAAAATAATACAAGTCTTAATGCCTTACACCTTGATAATCTAACACCAATCTTACCATAACCTCGCTACCATGATTTGTGTCTAAGACTTCACAAATCTTCAAGGCCTTTACAAGGCTTAAAAGGAGAATAAAATTAATTCAAGAATTCATTCCTTACATTTTACATTATAAATTACAATGAGATAGATATGATTTACAGAATTTACATAAGAGAGAAGAAGAGTGAGAGAGAAACTAAGAGGAACGGAGAAAAATTTGTCCCATATCCATGTGGCCCAAAATAATCAGTAATTGGCATTCTTGACTCCATGTGCAAGGGTCAAAAATGCATGGCATCTTCATGATGCCCCTTGACATCCTCCATGTGCTTCCAAAATGTTACATTCCACTTGACATTTGAGGCTAAAATGAGTGAGAATATTCTTTTTCCTTATCCCCACTTCAATCAAGAATATTAATCAATGTCCCCATTATCCCGTGTGTACACAAGCTTATAATATATTTCCAAATACCTTTTTGACTTCTCACACATAAAAAAATCATGAGGCCACCTAGTAAATGTATCCCACCTTCTCTCTCATCATATTTATCACCTAAATAGTCCTCCATGGGCCATGTCATATCACCTAGATGCCACTTCACATGCACAGTCATTGACAACTCACCATTACCACCTCATCACATGAATAGTTATTGTGAATAGTGACTATGAATAGTAACTCATGAATAGTGATAGTGAATGATATTTATGAATAGTTAACTCAAACTTAAAATTTTTTCCACTTGAAGCTAATATACACAAAATTACATTCCTTTCAGCTACTTCAACCACTATGCTCAACATGGCACAAGTTCACCTATCAATAGCTCTTGGGAAGAAGTTACACTACTTAGTGCATTAATGCACCTAATATGTTTTTGATATCTCAATAAATATGAATATTACTCTAATACATGTCACAAAACATGGCCTTCACCTTCCAAGGAGCCTTAAATAATTTTTTTATAACATATTCCTCACTAGCACATAGAAACTACTATGTATATTTACTTCTATGATACTACATCTACTCAACAAATTCCTCACACTTGTCTTCATCCATGACCCAATGAAGTTGAAAAAAACATTAACTTCACCCATGAAACCACCTTGGCCTAAATCTTCAACCTAAATTTTTCTCCATAGAACTTCTCTTCCTTGGATCTATTATCCTTTACCATAGCTCCCACTCAAGTTACAATACTTAACTTCTTACAATTTACACTTCAATAAACATAACCTTTATTATGATACTAAAGGTTAGCTTCTCACCCAAATCTATGATACCACTTTTTAGGATATATAATATATAAATATATTCATGAATTAAAAAAGGAGATAATCTATTTATAATGTAAATAAATAAATTACATAATAAATTCCAACGTGCACAAAGGAGACACCAATATAATGAGGTTTACCCAATGGGATACATCCACCAGAAAAAAATTTCTCAACCTTTTATTACTAATCAAAATAGGGATAAAAACCCATGACAACACCCTACCACACCTACATCTCATTTCTCTCCTCTCCTATATTTTATGGACTTTCGTAAGCTATAACCAAGATTGCAAATGAAGCTTTCACCTAATCTTCCCACGAGATTTCTACCAAGATTGCAACCAAAAACTTCAACAATTCCTAACACCTTGTGCCTTTGTAAGCCAACACTAAACTTACCATAAGATCTCTACCAAGATTTTCATCCAAGACTTCATAAGTATTTAAGTCCTTTAAAAGGCTTACAAGGAGAATATAATGAATGAAAGAATTCATTCCTTACATATTACCTTACCAAATATAATGGGAGAGACATGATTTATAGAATTTACATAAGAGAAAATAAAATTGAGAGAGAAACTAAGAAGAAGGAATAAAAATTTTCCGCATATCCAAGTGGGCCAAAATGATCACTATTTGACATGCTTGACTCCATGTTTAAGGGCCAAAATTGGATGGAATATTCATGATTTCCCTTGGCTTCCTCCATATGCTTCCAATATATTACACTTCACATGTGATGTTAAAATGAGTGGGAATGTTTTTTTTTCTTTTTCCCCCACTTCAATTAGGAATATTAATCAATGTCCCCACTATTTCATGTACACACAAGCTTTCAAAATATCTCCCAACACCTTTTTGACTTCTCTTATATACCATATCATGAGGCCACCTAATAAATTTCTCTCATATTCTCTATCATCATATTTAACACTTGAAATGTCCTCCATGGGCCATGACACATCACCTAGATTCCACCTCACATGCAAAATCATTACCAACTCACCACTACCACTTCATCATATGAATAGTGACTATGGATAGTAATTAATGAATAGTGACAATGAATAATGTTTGTGAATAGTGAGTTCATACTTAAAACTTGGCATGTCTCTATAAAAGATATAATGAAAGATAATGAATAATATGAAGATTGATTACATCAGTAAGAGCAATTGAGTAGTAAAAACACATAGGTTGCTAAATAGTTACGTGTTTATTAAGATCAGTAAAATGAGAATAAAATAAAAAATTTCAGCCATGTGACTTTAATATGGGTGACTTTGTACTATAATAAAATAAAAATAATACTAGTGTAGAAAAAGACAAAAAATGAAAGTTCAAACCAAATGGGTTGGGACTATTTAAAGTGATGAAAAAAATGGGACAAGCTGTACACCTCCTTGATACAATTTAATTAAAGATTTGAAAATCCTAATGAACATTATGCACTTGTGTAAATATATTATGTCATTCAAAATTCCACAAATACCAAAACAATAAAAAACATCACGAAATCCAAAAACATTTTTGGCACTTACATTTTTTTGGCTCTTTGGCATCTATATGTTAGTTATATGTTTGTGGATGGCATATTTATTTACTTCTACATATACATATATATCATACTTCTACTTGAGTGATTCATATGTACACTAATATATGATACATTCCTATTTCAGATGTTGGGTTTTCCATCTACTCATTTCATATGGACATTGGGGGCATATTCTTATTAGATCTTGATACAAACATGTTATATGACCCAATGATCAATTGATATTATCCTATTTGAGCTTACATATGTACTTACACATGCCTTTTATCCATTATTATATCTTACACAAGGTAATTGATATGTTATACACTTCACATTTTTTCCTAATACATTAGATCCATGGGATACTATTACATGTTTATGTCAGTTGTTTATGCTTCACATTGTTTATTTCCTTAAGTTCCTTGTATTGTTATTGAATTCCCTATTTAAGTATTTGAATATTCTCCTTTTATTTCAACCCTCATGCTTATGTTTTCCTCCATTGGCATTTGCATGTCATTGTTTGGTTTATGGACATTTAAGTAGGTTATCTTTGCCTTTTTAAGACATTTGACTAAGTTATGTTCTTTTGATTGTGTGTAATTTTAATTATGCTCCTTATATGTGGTTTCCTTGGACCATTACCTTTTGACTTGATTTTGAGTGATATTTTGTGTGTTATTATTTAATTGTTGAGATTTTACTATTAATATCTAGATATTTCATTACCTTTATCATGTATCATAGGCATACATGTGATCTCATTAGATCTTTGTGCTTCAATGATAAATTTACCTAGACATGTTCCTTCTATATGATATATGGTTACATTAATAGATTATACAATTGTCTTATCCTTTTGAGGTTATGTAACTACTCATTACTATTTTTCCCTCACCTCAAGGGGGGGCATATTAGTGGGGGCATGTCATAGAGGCATGTTCTCCACACTTGGATTAATTTTTAGATTTAGTGGAGGCATGCTTTGAAATACTTTTATCCACACTCATTTATTACATGGTACTTTTATCAATTTTTAGATTCAGTGGGGGCATGCCATATGGGCATCACTTCCACACATTCATAGTTATTAGATGCAGTGGGGGCATGTTTGGGAAGCATGCTATCCATACCTATAAAATATTCAACATCTCTAGATTATAGTGAGGGAATGTTTTTGAAACATGTTATCCATATTATTACTTATAAAAATTTCATATTTATCCATACATAATATAGGAATGATTTGGAAGCATATTCTCCACACTTACACAATTTTATAAATTGGCCAAAAAACACAATTATATGATTTAAATTCTCAATGTTGTGGAAAAATTATATACATTGGTATTATTTTTATATATAGTTTAAATAAGATACATATATAATGTGCATATGTTATGCAACATGTGCCTAATATTAAAAAATACAAATCAGTTTCATATTTAAAAACTCATTATCATAGACTTTTTCATACTCATACCCTACAAACTTTTATAGACTTTATTGAGCTAATCCACTATAGTACTTGGTTCACATTTTGGTATGGTTTAGGTGATCAAATCACTCAATATTTACAATTTTTTAGGTTATACTTTATCATCCAACCTTAGCAAGTTAAAATTATCAGTAGGTTGCATAGTTGAGCTAATCCCAACTTCTAGGTGGCAACTCACTTTTTGATCAAACTTTTGGGGCATATGCCTTTCAATATATCTCTTTATCTCCTTGGATATATGAAATTGAAATATTTATCTATATTTGTCCTAATCTCAATTTTAGAGCCTTACAATGCTACATATTTTTCAAAACAACTTATCGATAACGAACACAACTATATCTCCACATATGTGTACTCCTAAACCTTGATCTTTTAATTTTAATCTATTTCAAGTATTTTCAATCCCATATTATATGCACTAACTTTATAATATAACATGATATTGGTTTTATTTAAGTCACTAGTAAATTACTCAAGTTGGGAACACACAAAGACAAGGTGTGCATAATCACCAGAGTGCACATTATTTTCCTTTAAACTAATAATTTCATTACTAAATTAAAAGGGGGAGTGCAGATAATATTTTATGATTATATAAAACCTCAATCTTGTACACTTGGAAAAATTATTCCTTGGTTTTTCCTATGAGTTATTTGCCTTTCCCACTTCTTTAAGTCTCACATCAACTCTATTTTTATGTCCCTTGGGCTATATCTCTTAGTTTAACTAGTCTTATGCTGATGACCCAAGGCTTCTATCTTTCTTAAAATTCTCAAAATGTACTTATATTCCATATCTACAAGTTATGAACCTATACCTACATTTCTACTTCATAGACACTAATATCAAGGATAAATACTAGCATTTATGTTATTGTCAGGTCCTAACACAAGCGTATAATACCTTGAAATCATCTAATTTGTAAATGAAACATCTCATAGTGGTTAATATAAGTTATTTTATTTGAGTTATTAATCCAAAGGGGTTGATATAAATATGAGATCAACCCTCATTCAATCCTCACCTAGTATTTTGACAAAATAGCATTCAATTGAACAAAGATTCCCTATTTATTCCTATTTCCATACTAGTCATAGGGATTGCATATCTATAAGTCTGAAGTAATAAAGGATCATTCTAAGAGACTAATTTTCTAAGTTATAAGATAGGTTACTATTTTAAATTATTTTCACATATTGTATGATTTACACACAAGCCAACACATAAGGGAGTAATACATGATTTTGAGTCCCCTTTATGGAGTATTAGATTTATAAGTATCACACTCTGAAAATAGGGTCTTTAGGTTCAACTCAACACTATGTGATCACTAACCCATTTTTTCCCAAGGTCACTATAAAGATGGAGAACTAGGGTTTTTCCATTTAAAAAAGAGTGATAATCCATGACCTAGATCTAAATGCACTAGAGTGAAGGTGAAGTAAAACGCATAAGCATTCATAAACTTACATCTTATTCTAATAGGTATTATGTATAGGACACTAGCATCAAACCCAAATAGTAGCATTGACATAAGCAT
Organism: Torreya grandis; assembly: GCA_037957365.1. Taxonomy (NCBI): domain Eukaryota; kingdom Viridiplantae; phylum Streptophyta; class Pinopsida; order Cupressales; family Taxaceae; genus Torreya; species Torreya grandis. Next base: position 288,169 of record JARHVA010007657.1, on the reverse strand, counting down.
CCCAATCTAAAGGTACTATCCAAAGCACTAAAAGTGTTAGAGATAGAATATGATGACTCTTAAAAAAACTCTTTCTTTCTTTTTTTAATCAAATTTTGGTCCTTTAGGCCAAAATTAGGTACCCTTATTTGCAAAAAATCATCTAAGTCTATATCTTTGACTAGGTCCAGTACTTAGTTTTTCCTCAAAAGAAGTGTTCTTTGTCAAATCCCCAACAAATGTATAAGTCTATTCCTTTTGAAAATTTTGTTTTGGTCTTTTATAAGCCTTTGCCTAATTATTTTAGGTTTTTTTCTAAGCCTTTTCCAAATTCTTTCAGACTTTTTGTCTAATGTTTTTCCTTAAGTATAATTATTTGAGGCTTTTCATTTGGTAGAATTATTTTGAAAAATTTTCCTGAGGAAACTTTTCTAAAGGGTACATTTGCAAATTTCCTGAAGGTCATTTTCTTTGGAAATTGGATAATTTCATTTTTTCCAAAGGACACTTGCCTTTCTAAATGAATATTTTCAAAAAAATATGAAGGAAAGAATTGTTTTAGATGTTTTGTCTAAAACAACTTTTCAAAAGGTCTATAATAGTTTTTCTCAATGGGTACTCAAAAGAAAAGGGAGTCTTCAATATTTCAAATGGTCGCATACAACATTTTTGAAAGGCACTTCAACTTTTTCAAAGGGTAGGTGACAACTTTTTGGAAGGACTTGTTTAGGCTAAGTGGACACTTTCAACATTATCAAAGGGATGTTTTCAAAAGTTTGAAAGATTATTTACATGGCAAGGTGGACAATTTCAAAAATCCAAAGGGTATATTTTATTTTCAAAAAACCTTTTCTAAAAGCTAAAGGACACTTTCAACTCTTCCAAAGGGTCATTTTCAAGAATCCAAAAGGCATGTTTCCTTTCAAAAAGGGTCTTTTTCACTTTCCCAAAGGGTCATTTCAAAGAACAAAAAATGCCCAAACAAAAATTCCAAAGGAATTATTTCAGATAAATTGTCTAAATAATTCTTTTGGAAAACTTGAAAAGGTACCAAATCCCAATTCTTTTAGACATTTTGTTTGATACAAAGAAAACATGATTTCCTTTAGATTTTTTGTCTGTACAAATTGTTTAAGGCATAAAGGACCAAATGAAGAGCTAAAAGAAAAGAACAAAGGAAAAAAAAGATCCAAATAAATTATTCCAATAAAAGTATGAAGATAAGAAGTCAGAGGAAATAAAATTTGGAAGAAATACCTAGAAGGTGATGGCCTATAGAATGTTAATTTTAGATTGAGAAAACTAGCCATTGGACTGTAAAAGAAAGGATCAGTAGGAACCTGAAGGCAAAGATAAAGGTAACAAGTGGAAATTATAATTGAGGTTTTTGTTTAGTTGTAAAAAATGTAACTAATGCTTTTGGTTCACTTTTAACTCATTGTAATTGACTCATTCGATGACATGACATAGCTTGTCCACTTATCTCCCATGTAAATGTAACTAAATATTTTAGGATGACACATGTAAAAGTGACCTTTAAACTTCCTTTGATTGTTCCACTTCTCAAAGGCTATATATATACATTCTTTTGGATTTTTCATCATCATGTACTAGTAATTGTGGAAACACTGACCAAATTTGTACTTGAAGAACTCTTGAAGAGATATATAGGTGTGATTACCTCTCATATGCTATAATATTATGTAATGACTGAATCATTGTTGGTCTAGTCTAGTGAAAAATTATATTTTCTAGCTTGTACTCTTGATGGTCTAGTAATTTAGAAAAAGAGGATTGTTTTAGGTTTTAGCTAGCATTAATTTCTAAGTTTAGAGATGTCTTAGAAGTGATTTATTACTATATATTTCTTTAGATCATTCATTTCCTTTCTAAGAATCATATACCTTCTTGAATATATCATATGAAATATTGATGTAGCAAAGGTTCCTGAGTTGTGAGTCTTATGTAAGAGAACACCTTGTTTTGTCTTTAAAGTAGTGGTTTTAGTCAATTAGGAGGATATCAAATATTATTACATCACTATTTATTTTCTTAGTTGTTTTCTTGAACACATTTCATATGTAATTTATATATTAGAGAGAGCTTTAAAGGTGCAACAAGGGGAGCTAGCACCTAATATAGAGATTTATTTCAACAAAATTGCCACCCATATAAAGAGAAATGATTCCATTTTTTCATATGGATGAGGAGAGTTGAGCATCTCCTTAGGGGTGAAAATCCAAGTGTCAAAAATTTTTAGCACACCTAGTGGGACCTGTAAGTCTTACAATATTATTCAAGATTGGTGTTGATCTTGGCATTATTGAAGAGAAATAAATATCTATATTTAGTACATGGTGAAGTCATTAAATAATTCACATTTATTGTTGATGATCAATATTATTTTACATGCCAAAGTTGAGCACTAGGTCTACTACTAAAGGTCTACCCTTTGAGTTTCTGGAACTACCTCTATATTCCACCAAAAGTTTGAGTTTGTTAATACTCATCCTTACAAAATAGATTTTGTGTTCAAAACTTCCAAATTTGTGTTGCATTCCATCCCTAATATACATATTGGTCATTCTAAAATTGTTAAAATATAACATTTTGTTCCTTTCATTGGGACATCTCCCTTGTATCTTGCCCAATATGATCAAATTTCAAGAGCTGCCCTCAAAAGTGTCCCATATTTTAGTGAAAATGGTCCCATTACTACCATTGAGCATATTTAGAATATAGAAATTATTTTTAATATCCATAATATTACCTAATAAAATTTAGATATTAGGTTTTTGGCCTTGTCTTTCAAAGGAAAAGTTTTTGATTGGTATGGGACCCTACCTATAAATTCTATAGGCTCATGGGATGAGTTAGGGACCCTATTGACTAATAAGTTTGGGGAAAAGAGTGATCACTTATATTTATCTAAGAAATTAACCACAATAAAGATTTAACCACATGAATTCATGCAATATTTTAATACTAGGTTCAAAATAACATGGTACAAAATCCCAATTCTTTTGAGGCCAATTACAAACTATGTATTTTTGTACTACTTGAAAGTGTTGAATAGTGACATTGCCATGATGATTCAATATATGAGTGGAAACACACTACCTAACACCTATAAAATAGACATATATTCAAATAATTATTTAATTCAAGTAGGAAATATAGATCCTAGACCTCTAATACCATTATTCCCTGATTTACATTCTCCTAGTCAAAGTGCATTGCCCACTTTAGCTCCTTTGCTTAGTTAGGAAAAATCTACCATTGCCCATACCAATGAAATCCATGAAGTTGAAATATTTATTAAAAGTGTTATAAATGATTTAATTTCCCTTAAACTATAACAATATCAAGGTTATAGACCATATCAATCCTATAATCAGTTTGGACAAACAAACATACCCCCTTTTTAGGGCAATAATCAGGGACAAGGTCAAATTACCCATGTCAAAACTTATCAAACCTATAATCCTAGTGATCCTTCATCATCCAAATACATTTTACCCACTTATAAAAATATGTTCCAAGAACAACCCAACTATCCATCTTTTGAATATGGTCAAGAACAGGTTGCTTATGCAAATGAAATGCACAATCAAGGTATGGTAATGCAGGGTAGTCAATATTTCCAAGCTTAAAATTTTGAAGGATCCATGAAAGGTGGGGTGGAAAATGGATAACATCAGACTGATTATACCCTCATAAATCAATTGGATGGTGAGTTTTTTTCCATTAATTTCTTGGGAAATACAAACAATCAAAATACTAGTGTTGCCTACAATACTAGGTCTAAAAGGAGTACTATCAGTGAAACTCAAGGAGATAATCAAGGAATTGTTGTGACTCATACACAACATACTATGGTAATTGGGTATAACAAAACTCCTAAACTAGAAGAAAATCAAATAATTCTAAATATTAGGATAGCTTCTACAACTCTACCTCCACAAGCTACATCACAAAGTGCAAATGTTTATAAAGAGAACCCCAACGTGACTAATCCTTACATAAATGTGGTAGACTAGATGAAGAATATTCATATGAATATTTAATTGTGGGATTATCTAACATTACCAGGCTAGAAATAAATACTTCAAAAATAATTACATGGATTGGGCAAACAGGCTAGCCCATCTAGAAATGACAATGTGGTTTTGGTCAATGGAACTCAATCCATAGATGGTCAAGTGAAGAAGGATGAGAAGACTCATAAGTTTTACCTATATATAATTATTTGTGATTTCTTGGTTCATAATTACATCATTTATAGTGGAGAAAACACACTAGTTATGCCAAAATGTATAGTAGTTAAGCTAGGCCTCAAGTATGAGCCAATAACTAAAGGAGTTTTGCAATTGGATGGATCACCAAGCAAGACTTTGGGGGTAGTGAAAGGTTTGAATTTTACCCATCATTATTATCATAATTTTTTAATTACCCATGATGTGGTAGTAGCATATTTACCTCCCTATTTTTCTCTTTGCTTGTCAAGGGACTTTACATCCAAGATAGGTGCATATTTGGCAATCGATTGGTCCTACATGGTGTTTAGGACAAAATATGGCACTAAGGTGAAGATTGAGTTAGAAACTATTCAATGAGATAACTTAGAAACATATTAACCTAAGGTATAAAATGTTAACTATGTTAACATTGATGAAGTGGAGCTTCATATTGACTAATGTTCATCATCTTCCCTTAAAAGAGTTTTTGATTGTTTCCTAGATGAGCGGGGAAATGATAACTATGATCATGATCCATACAAGTTTATTGAATAATATGGTCTTTCAATTTATTATATGCATGATAAAGGTTTTTTCATGCCTAATTTGATGATTCTAAGTAATGATGTGAGTGGCTTGTAGCAACTTTTCTTTGATGGGTCTAGAAGCAAGATGGGGGCAGGTAGTGGAGCTATGCCAGTTTCACCTTCAAAGGAAAGGTATTTTTAGCCTTTAGATTTTAATTTTCATAAAATTGTAATGTGGTAGAGTATGATACCTTCATTCATTGCCTTAAATGGGAAAGGTAAATATATGTTAATCAAGTGTTTGGTGATAGCGAGCTTGTTGTGAATCAAGTTAGAGGGAAAAAATTAACTAAGAACTCCTTACTAAATTCCTATAAGCATAGAGTTTGGGACCTTGTAGAAGATTTGATGGCATTTAAAATCATATCTATTATAAGGGAATATCATAATCATGCTAATAGGCTAGCATCAGTTGGTGTTCAATTTGATGTTCCATAGGGCATTAAGGAAGATAAAAACTAGCCCCATCTAAAGGTGATTGTGAGACCATCCATACTAGATAATGTCACCAATTGGTAGGTATTTTATAGTGACTATAAAAATAACACTTTTTATATAATAAGAGGCTAATTTTCTTCCAAGAACTAGTCTAAATTATAGCAACAATATGGAGGGTAGATTGTCCAACTTAAGTCTAATAAGCTCCCCAAAGGCCTAGTGACTCTTGAAAGCATATTCAATGAAGATGACCAGGTCAATAAGGAGAAGGTAATCATGTAAAAAAATAAAGAGAAATATGGAAGGGTATAAATATTTAAATATAAGTTAATTGCACTTGGGAATATATGCACTAGTCAAGAAAAACATAATCTCATTGAATTATGCGAGGAGTTTAGTGATATTTTTGCATGGGAGTATAGTGATTTGAAGCATTTGACCCAATATTTTATCAAAAAAACATAGATATAGATGAAAATTACAAATCCATAAAGCAAAGACAAATGATTATCATCCCCAAGATTGAGCCTCTCATGAGGAAAGAACTCACCAAACTGATTGAGTCCAAAATCATTTTTCCCATCAAGCATTATTCTTGGCTAGCCAACTTAGTCCCTATTAGAAAGAAGAATGGAGGGATAATGTTTTGTGTAGAGTTTTATGGAATTTAATATAGTTTATTTGAGAGAACATGATCCCTTCCCTTCCATGGAGAAAATTCTTCAAGTGGTGGCAGGTAGTGAGAGGTTTTCCCTCCTAGATGGTTATTTTGCGTACAATCAAATTTTGGTAAAAGAAAGTGACTAGTAAAAAGTAGCCTTAACCAATAAATGGGGCACATATGACTATAATAATATTCCATTTTGATTTTAAAATGTTAGACCTAGTTTCCAACTTGTAATGGATATGGCTTTCTAAGGACTAATCAATGAAATTGTATCAATATATCTTGATAATATGACAGTTTTCTCCGAGGATGAAAATGATCATTACAAGAACCTAAGGTATATTTTTGAGAGGAATATATAGTTTTGGATCTCTCTAAACCCAAAATAAGTGTGTGCTTGTTGTTCATTAAGGTAAAATCTTAAGCCACATTATTTCTAAGAAAGGTCTATCCATTGATCTGAAAGGGTAAGTGCCATCTTGGCATTGTCTTTACCTAAACATAACAATGGTATATAAAGCTTATTTTGTAAGATAAATTTCATTAGGATGTTCATTCCTAATTTTTATACCATGGTCAAGCCCTTTACATCTATGCTAAGGAAGGAAGAGCTATCACTTGGACAAGAAGGATAAAAGAATGTTTTGAAGAGGTCAAGCAAGCCATTACTGAGGCCCCTCCTCTTGAAAGTCCTAACTTCTCTAGGGAATTCAACCTATATAATTTTGGGAATGAAGAAGTAATTTCTACCATGCTTACTCAGGCTAATGATGAAAATTTAGAATAACTTATTGCCTTTTTCATTCAAGTTTTGGAAGGCTATGAGACAAGATACACATATGTTGAGAAACAAGTGTTTTCAATCATAAGGAGTTTGAATAAGTTGATGCTTATGTTGTCTACCAATAAGATTCACATTTTTATGCCTCATCCTAGTGTAAAATACCTTTTTTTAGTAGATATTTCAATGAGAAAAGGGCAGGTTGGATCACCAAAGTGATGGAATACAATGTGGAGATCAAAATAACCAAGTTAGTGAAAGGAAAAGGAATGTGTGAGCATATTTATTTAGATTTGAAAGAGAAAAGGAAGGTTTTTTTAATCATTTTATGATGATCCTAAAATAGTTGTACCTTTAGCCATAATGATCTAGACAAAGAAATGATTTATTTCCTTCAATCTGGTGAGTGTCCACAAGGTCTTGATAGAGCTAAAAGAAGGTATTTTAGTTTGCAATTCATTCTTTATGTACTTGTTGATGGAGTGATTTTTAGAAAGTAATTTTTACGTACATTGATTTAGATCAAATTGAGAAAGAATTGCATGAGTTTTATGATGGGCCATCTAGTGGCCATTTTTCTCCAATAACTATAGCTGTTAAGGTTATGAGAGATGGATACTTTGGCCTATCTTGTTTCAATACACTCATACTTGGGTAAGGAAATTCCAAAAGTGTGCTCTTTTTAATGGTAAACAAAATATAGATGCCTTACCTCTTGATCCAATGTAGGTTGAACAACCCCTTATGCAATGGGGTTTGGATTTCATTAGTCAGATCAATCCTCCTTCTAGTGATAGTCACAAGTGGGTGTTGATAGCCACTGATTATTTTACAAGATGGTTGGTAGCTATATCTCTTATGTAAGGAAATGAAAATTCAGTCCTAGACTTATATGATTGTATAATAACTAGATTTTTAAATCCTTTAATAATCATTTCATATAATACACTAGCCTTCTTAGGAACAAGAATAAGTGTATGGGATTTGAAGCATGAAATCTATCTTATCACCACCTCCAACTACTATTCCTAAGGGAATGGACTAGCTAAGTTCACAAAGAAGAACTTAATCAGGATCATAAAGAGTAATATGGAGGAGAATCAAATGACTTGGCATGCCAAGCTAAAGATATCCCTTTGGGCTGATAGGATCACCCCAAAGAGAGCAATTGGGAACTCACCATACACACTTATGTATATAAGGGAGGCTAGGCTTCCTATCTCACTTGAGTTACTAACTTTAGACATCACCTATCAGCTATAATTGATGGATAATGAAATCATGGGAGTTAGATTATGTGAGTTGATGGAGCTTGAGGAGATAAGATATCAAGCTATGCAAACCATGATAACTCACCAAGAGTAGATAAAGAAGTATTTTGGCAAGAAGTCTATGCCAAGGATATTCAGAGAAGACATTATCCTAAAATGGGATGAAGATGGGGCCAAACATAGAAATCACACAAATTTAATGCTTTTTTGAGTGACCTATATGTGATCATATAGTGAAAATAACACAATGCTTTTCAACTCTCAAAGTTGGATGGAGAGGAGCTACATATCCCAGTAAATGGGATATATCTAAAGCATTGTTACTAAAGTTTTTTCTTCTTTTGTATATAGTTTCCTATTTTCCTTGTGTTCCCTAAGTGTTGATACACGTGTGTGTTTGTCTTTATCTTGTTTTGTTTTTGCTTGATCTTGTTGTTATTGTGTGGTGTGTTTCCTTGTGTTGGTTTTGGCATAATCCTTATTAGTCATCTTCAAGAATATATTGATTCCATTGGCCCTGAGTTAGATAAGGATACTAGTTTGGTTAGTATAGAAGGCATATTACCCCTATAAGTCACCATTTTTTTGACCAAATTTTGGTATTTTAGGCCAAAATTAGGCACCCTTATTTGCAAAAAACTATCTAAGTCTATATCTTTAGCCAAGTCTAATACTTAGTCTTTCTTCAAAAGAAGTGTTCTTTATCAAATCCCCAACAAATGTATAAGTATAATCCTTTCCAAAAGTTCATTTTGATCTTTTCTAATCCTTTTCCTAATTCCTTCTAGTTTTTTTTCTAAGCCTTTTTGAATTCTTTTAGACTTTTTGTCTGAAGTTTTTCTGTAGGTATATTTATTTTGGGCTTTTCATTCAGTGGAATTATTTTGGAAAAATTTCTCAAGGAAACTTTTCCAAAGGGTACATTTGTAAATTTCTTGAAAGTCATTTTCTTTGGAAAGTGGACACTTGCATTTCTTCTGAAGGACACTTGCCTTTCCAAAGGGAACTTTTCAAAAAAATTGAAGGAAAGAATTGTTTCAGACAGTTTATCTAAAATAACTTTTTCAAAAGTCCATAAATTTTTTTTCAAAGGTAAACTCAGAAGAAAAGGGAATCTTAACTCTTTCGAATGGTGACTTACAATTTTTTTGAAAGGCACTCCAACTTTTCTGAAGGGTAAATGACAACTTTTCTAAAGGACTTTTTTAGGATAAGTGGACACTTTCAAATTTCCTAAAGGGACATTTTCAAAATTCTAAAATATTGTTTCTAAGGGAAGGTGGACCATTTTAAAAATATGAAGGATATTTTTTCCTTTTGGAAGACCATTTCCAAAAGTTGAAGGACACTTTCAACTCTTCTAAAGGGTTACTTGCAAGAATCCGAAGGGTATGTTTCTTTTTAAAAAGGGTCTTTTTCACTTTTCCTGAAGGGTCATTTCAAAGAACAAAAAAAGGGCCAAAAAAAAACTCTAAAGGAATTATTTTAGAGAGATTGTCTGAGGAATTGTTTTAGAAAATATAAAAAGGTGCCAAAGTTGAATTATTTTGGACATTTTGTCTGATACAAAGAAAATATGATTTCCTTCATATTTTTTAATTTGTGGACATTATTTAAGGCATAAAGGACCAAATGAAGAACTGAAATAAAATAAAAAAGGAAACAAAAGACCTGAATAAATTATTTTTGGAAAAGTGTTCAGATAAGAATTCCAAGTAAATAAAATTTTGAATAAATACTCAAAAGGTGACAACCCACAAAATGTCAATTTTAGACTATAAAAACTAGCCATTGGAGTTTAAAAGAAAGGATAAATGGGAACCTAAAGGTGAGGATAAAGGTAAAAAGTGGAAATTGTAAATGACGTTTTGGTTTAGTTTTAATAATGTAACTAATGCTTCTCATTTAGTTGTAACTCATTATAACTGACTCATTCAATGACATGACATAGCTTTCCCACTTCTCTCCCATGCCAATGTAATTGATTATTTTAGAATGACACATGTCCAAGTGACCCTTTAACTTCCTTTGATTTTTCCACCTCTCAAAGGCTATATATATATGCATTCTATGGCTTATTCACCATCCTACACTGGTTATTGGGGAAAATCTAGCCAGATTTGTACTTCAAGAACTCTTCAGGAGATATACAAGTGTGATTGCCTCTCATATCTTGTAATATTGAGTAATTATCTAATCCTTTTTATTCTATTCTAGTGAAATATTATCTTTTATAGCTAGTACTCTTGATGGTCTACCAATTTACAGAAAGGAGATTGTTGCAGGTCTTTGCTAGTATTCTTTTCTAAGTGTAGAGATATCTTATAAGTGATTTATGACTATATCTTCATTTGGATCATTCATTTCCTTAATAATAATCATATACATTATTGAATATAGCATATAAAATATTGATTTAGCAATGGTTCATGAGTTATGAGTCTCATGCAAAAGAACACCTTGTTTTATCTTTAAAGCAATGGTTTTAGTCAATTTGGATGACATCAAATATTGGTGCATCACCATTTATTTTCTTAGTTATTTTAATAAAATATTTTCATACATAATCGATATATTAGAGAGATATTTCAAGGCATATCAATGGGAGCTATCCCCTAATCTAGAGATTCATCTCAACAAAATTGTCACCCACAGTAAGAGAGATGATTCTATTTTTCCACATGGATGAGGAGAGCTTAACATCTCCTAAATGGTTCAAATCCAAGTGTCAACACCTTATTTATAACTATTTTGGATATATAACTACATTAACATCATAATAAATTAGGTACATCACTTCATTGTCATTTCTATGTCTAACATAGTTGTATTTTCCATATTTAGACTATCTAAGCATAATAAATTAAGTGTATTATTATATATGAGTTTAGCATCTAATTGGTTGGCTATAGATCTTATTATCACCTTTATTCCATTTTATTTCTATAGACCCATTAAATATAAAACCTTGGGTTAATGATAAGATCAACATATATCAAAACATTTTTAGATTAAACAAACCACATGATTTTATGAGGTCTTAAGGCTTTATAAACTCAAGCTTCTCTTCACCCATTTTAGTAATGGGAATTATTAATTAAAATGTATTTTGAGATTAAAATATATGTGATTTATTGTATTTTTTAAAATTCTATTTATGGAATAACATGTGTTGTTTATGTAGGAGCATGGTACTAGAGTATATAAGGGTTGAGACAAATTGAGAATTTTCCAAAACCTCCTATTATCTGATACATACAAGGTTTTATTCATGTTATCATCATCATACTTAAATGTTTGACTATGAATTTTTACTATTTATTAATATTTATTGAATACTTATATTTTAGATGATTCACATTACATTTTCCTTCATTTTGAATTTACATTCTAGTAGCTATGTTTTATGTTCCTTATGATGTTTTATTGGTCTTGAACATTTTTCTATTGGACCTATTCTAATAACTTACATTATTCTTCCTAATGATGAAAACATATTTATTCATGCATTTTTACATAACATGCATTAATTTTTGAGGGAATGCATAGGTGCTTGAAATCATCCTCATCTATTTTTTTCTATTTCTTTAGCCTTTTTCCTTTTCTTTTGTATACATCCCCATGCTTTATTTTGATAATTTATATTTTTTATAAATATGTAATTGAAAAAAAAAACATGGTTTAAAAATAGTTTAAAATTATTTTATTATGAAGGTATCATACTAAATAATGACCTCTATTTAATAAAGCTATATATACACATTTGTATTTTGGGGCATTTTACCCCTTCATATTTATTAATAATGTATCATGAGTTTATTTTATCATGAATTTATCTTTTAATTTATATGGATTATGCATTTATCATTTTAGTGGGACATAGTAATATTATGCCTTGGAATAATACATTAATTAGGGATATCAAAATATTATCACTATTTACATTTTGGAATTTATTGATTGTCATATGTATTATTCTAGTTGATTATATTTTCCACTTTTTTGTATATAATGCATATATACTTATGGGATAATTGTACCCATGCATGTTTCTTATAAACATTCGCACTACATATTCTTATCTTTAAATTTTATAATTTACACATTTCATTTACATATGATTCCTTTTATTGTTATATATTGTTTTTATAAGCATTTTTAACATCATGATGTATAAGTCTTCCACATGTATATTTTATGTCCTTATCTTGGAAGTCACTTACTATTTGGCCTTGTAACCTAGTAAATGTTATCATATGATATTAACTTATTGATTTTACGATACACATTTGGACTTATATTACTTATATGGATTGAAATATTACATGGATTAGGATACTTAGTGTAGACACCAAAATTACATCTCACACACATGTGTAACTCCCTGTGTCAAAATCCCTTCCAGCCCATTTTTCAATAATAACAATTAGCTTCCCTAACTGATGCTTTTACCCCTCACACATTTAGTTAATTTAAAATACATAAGTTAATTAAAAAACCCTTTTGCCACCTTACCTAGCCACCTCATCCTAAGACTAATTCTCACCTGATGAGTCACCTCAAGACTTGGTCCCCTCATCCTAACTACCCAAGAGTTATTCTAAATTCATAACTAAATTCCTAATCAACTATGTCCTTCTTAACCTCTTAGTTTTACCATTTTGTAATGGGTTCGACACTTGTAATGAAGAGTAACAAAAAATAGGCCAAAAATAGTATGTTTTACCTATTCTAAGGATGTTGACATCGATCAACCCATGACTAACATCGATGGGATCATTGATGTCAGTTATATAAGACAAACTCTAACCTAATGTTCAAGTCAGTAGAAATTAAGAAATTTCATTCTTGCATTTAATCTCTCAACATTAAATTTTTCACATCATAGCTTACTATTATCTTACATAAGTCAATCATGATTAGGAACCAAGTTCTTGAGGACTAACAACACCTGCTTGTTCTCTCTATTCAGGCCATCAATTTGGACTACCTTATAGGATCCATCAATCTAGCACTTATCATTTAGTCACCACTAAAACTAAGTACATCACTTATTCTATAGGTGTTTTACATATTTACTTTTCTATCACTTCTTATTTAATGCTCATTATTTTACACATTCCAGATCGAACCCCTGTGAAGGAGTTACAAAGCTTCCCTACTTGTTTCCCCTTGATCTAACACACCAAACTCTGACTAGATCTACCCAAATCATACTTTCTCTCTCTCTCTCTCTCTATATATATATATATATATATATATATATATATATATATATATATATATCATAACTCTCCCTAACCTCCCAGACTTGATCAAAACCATTTCCAAGATTCGAAAAAGCCTTCTACAAGCTCCTATGCAATTATTTCCCCTACTAACCTCGATCACCTAACTGATATCAATCACCTTCACCCATCGACCTCAACAGTAAAACTTATATTAGTCACTTCCCCACTGATGTCGCTGATTGTGGATTCCCTAACCTTTCCAAAGCATACCCAAACAACTTATAAAATACAAATAGAATATACCACTGGTACTCTATTACTCTCTATTGCACTCATGTTGTGAATAATAGTAACATTATCCCTCTTTCATTCTTTCTTTACCTCTCTTTTAGTTATTTATTACTCTTTTATCTCTCAAAAGTAGACTATCATCTCTGAAGAAGTTTCACACTTCCTAGAACAAGCACATAGCTTGGCAACCCATTCTTTTATCTACTAACAAACCTTTTATGGTAATTATTTCTTACTTACAAGTAGTCCTACCTAGCTAAAGAGGAGTGCTCACAATGTCTAAATATGGCATGCAAACCAATTTGTGTTTATTTTAATCACTTATCCCTGGCATTCTTTTCTATTTTTCTTTAGACTTGAAATAGACAAAATTTTAGTAAAACATTTCTAGCACGCCTAATGGGAGCCTAAAGTTTTCCTTGGATTCATTGATTGTTTTAAGCATTCATATAAGTGTATTATATTAATATATTCATTTCTTTCACTTTCTTCTTCTCTTCTCTCTTAAAACAAAAAATTCAACATTTTAATTTCTGTTTAAAAGCATTAAACTAAAATTTTCTTTCTTTTCTCTTTGCCTTCAAAAATAATTTATTATTTTTTCTAAGACATTAGATTTTCCATCTCCCAGGATATCATAGTGATAGACATGGATTAACTATACTGGCATTGGTATATTTTAGCTACTTACATCAGTCAATGCCACTGACATTGGCAAACTTTTATTAATGACATCGATTAATTGACTGACATCAGTGACTATGTAATTTTCATTTGCTAAAAATAACAAGTTGAAATAACCCACTTACCTGCACTCAAACTTGGTTTTTCCTTATTATGTCACTAATACAGGGTAGTAAGACTATTTTAACTTCCTCTTGTATGGTATTGATGGGAGCTCAAGCCAAGATTCTTGTGGATTATGCAAGATGGCAACCACTTCCACCTTCCCCTCTTACTTCTAATTCTATCATGGAGCATACTTCAGATATAGATCATATTCCTAGCCCCAACCAAATTTCTATTATACCTGAGGGAGATTAATATTTTACTAAATTTCTTGATCTCAATGTGGTAACCCTTTAGCATTACCTTGCTATGAGCAGAACCCCTAATTCTTTGGGTGACCTAATCTATGGTATGTTAACCTCTCTAATGGAGCCAACTTCATTTTTAGTTGACTCCACTATTTTCCCCATGGTTACTCAAACCATTTCTTTTATAAGTAACCCAAATATAAACAATGTCTAAAGTTTAGCGTCACCAACTACCCAATCCCACCTAAACCCTGGCATGACTTCCCTGCTTTCACAACCATAAGTAGTACATTTAAGTTTTACCCTATTCTAGAATTTGGTGGTACCTATTCCATCTACTCTTGCACCTATAATTACCTAAGTTATGACTCACCCTTCATCTAGTCTAACCATTCCAATAACCTAACCTACAATAACAATAACCAACCAAAGCATAGTCTCTAACCCAATGGGACAAGCCCCTTTTCTTTCTACACCCCAACCTATGACTTATTGTCCTCATTTTGCCCCAACACAACCTCAACAAGCTATGCCATATGATCCCTTTACTTCCTATAATTGTCCCTATAATTTATGAGCTATCCACCAAACTAATCCCCCTCAAGACCTCATTAAGATGTTGATGGACAAGATGTCTAATTTAGAGACATCCATTTGTGGTTCAAAGAATGTGTGATCTTATGATCAGATATGCAATAAATCCATCCATCCTTTTGCTCCTATTCACCCTTATCCAAGCCAATATGAACTCCCCAAGTTTACTCATTTCTAAAGTAAAGAGGACCCACAACATCACTTAAGAGCATTTAGACATGCTTGTTATTTAATAGGGCATGCTTATGCATTACTACTTCACACTTTCCCTTTGTCTCTTTCATGTGATACCTTGGAATTATTTAGCTATATAACTCATCACTCAATTTTATCATTTACCCAACTCACATAATTATTCTTAGACCATTTATCTATTAACATTTCTAAAAAGGTTTCTATAAGAGACCTATATTCTATTAGAAAATTTGATGATGAATCTATCATAGATTTTGTTGCTCATTTGAGAGGCTTGATTAATCAAATATCCTTCTCCTTATCCCAACCTAAACTTATTGAGTTCTTCTCAAGGTCATGTGATAAACATGTCTCATGCACCCTTTAAGTACAAACTCTTTTGCACATTTGATGAGGCCTTTACAATGGTATAGAAACTCAAGATTTAGGATATCGATGAAGGCAGAGTCAAGTTGCATAGTAAGAATCCCAATTCCAAATAAAATGAATTCTCTTCTAAAACATCTCCTTCTAACCAAAAAGATAAAGTCTATGCCAACATGGTGGTCATTAATTCAACTTCTTTGACAACCACAAACCAATCAAATTCCTTGACTTCCCAAAATCCAACCAAGAAATTCTAACAATGGTATGAACAAAGACAATACACTGCCATTGGGGAGTCATATACAGCCATTTAAAAAAAAATTACAATAATGTGTCATAACTCTTCCTCAAATGAAACCTCTTATATAGTTTGACCCCTCCCATCCTATTCCAACTTGGTATAAGGAAGATGAGTTTTATGGCTACCATTGAGTTAAAGGCCACAATTCTAATAGCTATAAGCCAATCAAGAACATTTTTCAAGACATGATTCATAGAGGTGATATCATCTTGGATAATCCTAATGCACCCCCTAATCAAAGTATGGATGTGTTCGAACACACTTTTCCTAAGCATTCACCTAATCAAAACATTATTTAGACATGCTTGATAGAGGTGATATCATCTTGGATAATCCTAATGCACCCCCTAATAAAAGCATGGATGTGTTTAAATACCCTTTTCCTAACCATTCACATAATCAAAATATTATTCAGACCAAAACTAACTCAGGTGATCATATTATCCATATGGTTAATATGGTCTTTCTTTTACCTCTAGTTTAAACTTCCCCTCAAGAGGAAGCACCTATTTTATCGACAACTCCCTTATAATCAATGGCATGTGTTTTGTCTATTCTTCCTCCCTAGGTAGAAGTTTTTATTTCACCCATTCCAGTCCCACATGAGGAAGAGCCTCCTTTACCAATTTTTTTGCCACTTGAGGAGCCTATAACGATAACACCTTTTTCACCAATATTACTTATCCTCTTACCTCTTAAACACCACACCCTACCCATTCCTCAACCACATGTTCAAGGGAACATCATTCCTATGTTATACCCTCTTGAGGAACCTTCTTTTCTCACCTCTCCTCCACCGATATATTGTATTACCCCAACCACTCCACCTTTACACCTAAAAGAGTCAATGTTATCTTCTCCCACATTAGATGAGAGACCTATTGTGCCTAATCTAATTGTATCACTCTGACCCCTTATTTTACCTATGGAGGATCATACCCTATCCATTCCTCAACCACATGTTGAGGGAGTAATTATAACTATGCTTTACCCTCTCGAGGAACCGTCTTTTCTTACCTCTCCTCCATCCATATAGGATCATGCCTCTTCTCTTATTTATATTAAAGAAGACCCCATTATGGTTGTTTCTTGCCTTTAGCCTGAAGTAGTAGAAACCAATGATTTCCCTCTTTCCCAAACACCTTAGCCTTATATAGATACAACCATAAGGCCTAATATATATAAACCCTTCTTGTAGTTGGTGAAAAGTATAGAATTTCTTGACTCCATGAAGCTAGCTCATGCAACATGTTATGACCATCTATAAAATCCTTATCCAACATAATGAATGTCAACCTTTACTACCAACCCTTTCACTACCCTTTATCCTAAGGTCTTGACAAAGATAGAGCTTCTTCACCAAAAGTACTTGAAGTTCAACCATCTATGTCAGAACCCTCACCCTCATAGACATAAACCACATTAAAGTAGATCAGGCCTTTAGGCATACACCCCATTTCTAGATTTAACTCCTCAATCACAAGTTGGATTTTCTTGACCTAAATTATAGAAAAATGTTAAGCTTCATTGATCTCACTAACCCTTTCCTCTTTAACCCTCAACTTTATCGTCCATTTTGGGATAACACCCCTCTACTTTAGTTGGAATATTTCCAACTCAAGTAAAACAAAAGGTTAAGTTACCTCCACTACTACCTTTGCCACCTTGTAGGCCTTTCACATCTGACATTAAGATACCTAACACCAAGAAAGTGTAAAAAAACATGTAACTCCATCACCACCAATCAAAGCACCATTTAAAATTACCCTTTGAACACCTAAAAAAAATGTGTCCACTTATATTAGCACAATAAGTGCAAGCCCACCTATAGGCTCTTAGAGCCTTTTCCTACATTAGCTATTGATATATTACATAATAGCTCTTCCTCCCATTAAGACTTATAGTCCTCTTTCAAGGAAGCCATATTTTTTTGATGATACACGTGTGTGTTTATATTATCATTAACTTGGACATGATACTGAGATTTGTAAGGACTTCATATTAGTCATTCAATAAAAATTCAATATCGATACTCTCTTTGATGATACTCACATTAACTTCCTATTATTCCACCTAAATTCAAACCCAAAGATGTGGTTGTACCCCCTTTGCCACCTCCTACACCTACATTTTAGATCACCATAATTAATGTGGTCACATGATCATAAAACCAAAAGGATAAAGGTAAGGAAAAGGTCATTGCTCCTTAGGATCATCCCTTAACCAAAGACACTCCTCCTAATCCTAAGATTTTAATCTTGGGTGTTCCTAAACCAATATGTTTAGATGTTATTTAAAGCTCGATGGTGAAACAACTTCACCAAACTCCTATGAAAATGTCTTTAAATGAGTTAATCCAAAATTCATCCAAACACCATCAATCCTGATTAGTGCCTTGAAAGTGATTGAATTACAACCTAATGATCCCAAACATCATGTAGCTTTGGTCAGCTCCCTTAATTCTATCTCCTTTATTTCTTTTAGTAAGTTGTAAATTCTACTTTAACACCCTGAAGATCAGGAATCTACCCTTTTTATTAGCACATATATTAAACAAAATCATGTCAAGATAGCCATGATTGATGGGAGAGATAGTATTAATATTATTTCTACCTATGCCTACAAATAGATATTCCTTCACAATAATTACATGTCTCAAACTGACATGGTACTCTGCTCCTTTAACAATACCAAAGCTACTATGGTAGGCACTATTATCTTACATATCTATGTAGGTCCCCACACTATTCTTGAGCTCTTCTATGTTATGGAAGGAGGGTTATAATATAACATACTACTTGGGTGACCTAGGATACGTGCTATGGCATGTGTATCCTGAACTTTGCACCACTATGTCAATTTTGAACATGACAGGAATGTGCATGTTATACCTACTGATCCACCTCTATTTAAAAAATACAACATGAATCATAGTCCCAATGATGTTCTCATTTCATTAAAGACATAATATTCCCTACATAATACTTCTAAAGATTTCTCAAGCACCACTCCCATGGTTACACAGATACTGACAACACAGAATCCTAACAAGGATCCCATGGAAGAAACTTTTCAACATTTATCACTTAGAGAATATCATTTGTTGACACTTGACATGTTCTACAATCCACGAGAGTATGGAAATCTTCACATGCATCTAAATTATGATCCTCACATTAGGATGGTCATCCCTTATGTGCCCCCTAACCTTTAAACCAATTTCACATCTGGAGGAATTGATCAAGCTCCTACTGTTGGTAATCCATCTTCTTCACCACAAACATTTAGTTGTGACTTCTCTTTCTTAAGTAACTATAGTTTCACACACACCTATCTCTATCAGTGTGCCTATAAAGGATTTGGTTTGGATTGTTATGCATAGGGTGTCTATATGCCTATTGAATAACCTACTAGAAACACAATTGAAAGTTCCATAAAGAGGCATGGAGTGGGTTATGATGAACCAAATAAACTCACTAAAACTTCCCATGAACCAATTATTGAAGAACCAATCTCTCCTTGTCCACCTTATTCTCCATTATCACCTAATTGAAGGTATCTATACATCATAATTTTGTTTTCAATAAATTCCATCCATTAGAGGCCTCTCACATATCACCAAGGTAATGAAACAAGGTCCCTTCCTCTCATTCATGCTAAAATAATTGATGAAGACTCTCCCTGTTAGGTTGTGGAGCTAAAAGCTTTAACTATTGTAGACATGGAGGTTACTGAGTTTTAGGGATACCGGTGTCGGTAGTATGACCGACGTCGGTCAGGGGTGAATAAAAGGGAAACCGGCATCGGCAAGAGGTCAGTCGACGTCAGTCACCTTTAGGCAGACAGGGACCAATGTTGGTTACCTATGGTAGTTCTAGAATTGTTCATTACATGAACAGTTAGTTCGTTGAACCGATTGTTTGCATGTAAAGGCTATTTTGAGTCTTGAGATGCGTGTCTAAATTAAAATTCTAAGTTATTATTTAGTGTGGGATCTATTTATAGACCCATTGGCATGTATTGTAAAGTGTGCTAGTGAAGAGAACAAAGTGTGTGTTCCTCCTAGTTCCATAGAGAGCAATAGAGGAAGGCAAGGAAGCTCATTCCATTGTAAGATCATTGATTTGTAGGTTGTGCAAGATCAGGGTAGATCTACATGTGTGACGAAGATCAGGGAGATCTACATGAAGTACGTGGAGTGCTTGTGTACTGGCAGGGTTATTACTAACTTGTTGGAGGTGAACACCAATTCTGTGTTTGAGTTGTGTGTTGGGACCATTTTTGGTAGGAGAGTGAACTCTTGAGGAGAATTACTATACACTTGGTGTGGGAAGCCTAGAAGGTGTGGAAGAGTGTGGTGTCTCTTCATTGTATTCTTTTCTAGATGAGTATTAATACATATTGTGTTGTCTCTCATATTCTGTGTCATTTGTGAATTTTAGTTACTTATTGCTTCTAGTTAGTTCCACATACTTAGTTGCTTATACAAGGTGATCATATTGTGCTCTTCTTTGAGGAGCAAGATCTTGACAAGTGGGATCAGAGTTGTTTGTTGTTCCTAATTCCCTATCACTCCCATTATTAACACTATCCAATGTCAAGATGATGATGTAATTATCACATATATGGGTATGGATGATTCCTATATCTAATGATCACTCCCATCCAAAATATAAGCTATGTTAAATGAATCAACCATTGATATTAATCTACCTTCTCATGATAACCCTCACATCCTCAAAATTGGCCAATCTTTAGATTCCTTTAAGAAAGTTGATTATGCCACATTTCTTGATGACCATAGAAAAGCCTTTACTTGGTCTTAGAAGGACATGCTTGGTATTGACCCCTCTATCATCACCCATAACATTTTCACCAATCAAGATGCTAAACTTGTTAAGCAAAAGCTTTGTAAGATGCATCCTAGTATTTCTCCCATTGTCAAAGAAGAGTTCTAATGCCTCCTTTCTATTAAATTTATCCAACCCATCAACTACCTACAATAGATTTCCAATATTTTTCCTATCACAAATGTGACTAGAGGAATTTGCATTTACATCGACTACTATGACTTAAATCTCACTTCTCTAAGAGATGAATTTCTATTGGCAAGTATCGACCAACTTGTTGATCTAATAGTCAACCATGAGATGCTATCACTTATGGATGGGTTCTTTGGATATAATCAAATTTATGTTTCTCTTAAGGATCAACACAAAACAACCTTCATTACCTCATGGGGGACTTTTTATTATCGAATCATGCCTTTTGGTATGAAGATCACCAGTGCCACCTACTAATGGGCTATGACTTACATCTTCCATGATCCCCTACACAATATTATGGAAGATTACATGGATGACTTACTTGACAAGTCTAAACTTTTCCAAGACCACTTGACAATTCTCAAAACCATATTTACTCATCTCCTCCAATATAACACTTGACTAAACCTAAAGAAATGTGTCTTTGGTGTTATTTCCAGTAAGCTCTTAGGTTTTATCATTTCTCTCCATGGTATTGAAATTGATGGTACTAAGGTTAGAATAATCCTAGAGATGCCTCCACCTACTAATATCAAACAACTTTGTAGCCTACAAGGTAAACTTTAGTCAATTCACCGCTTCATCTCCTAGTGATTAGATCATTGCCAACCCTTTCACCATCTCCTCAAAGAAATATGTTTCCTTCCATTAGAATATATATTTCTAGGAGTATTTTTATGTACTCAAATAATATCTCCTTTCCCCACCAATTCTTATTCCACCTAAGGACAATCAGCCTTTCTACCTATACATATCTACAATATACCATTCTCTAGGTGTTATGATTTCACATCAAGATGATGAACATAAAGAATAGGAAGTTTATTACAAAAGTCACACACTTATTGATTATGAGACTCGATATAACCATACTAAAAACATTTGCCTTGCATTGGTATTTTATACCTCCAAGACTCTTCATTATCTCCTAAATCACAAAAACTATGACGTCACCCATATTGATCCCCTCAAATACATGCCTTTCAAGCCATATAGAAACTAATGTGTAGCTCAGTGGCTCATGATTCTTGCTAAATTTGACTTAGAATTCATTCAATAAAATTTTTTTAAGGGGAAAACAATCACTGACTAGTTAGCTACCACCCCTTTGCCTGACAACCATATTTCAAACCTAAAATTCCTTGATTAATACATTACAATGATCTCTATCGATGACATCTCCTATAAAATTATGATGTTCTTCAATAGGTCTAAATGTTAATATGGTGGGGGTGTAGGAGTCATTTTTATTCCTCCAGATGGTGAACCTATGCCTTTATTATTTAAACTAGATTTTGAATGCACTAAAAATATGGTCAAATATGAGGCTCTGATCTTAGGACTTTAAGCAACTCTCTTCTTGGGTATCAAATCAATAACCATTTTTGGTGATTCTTAGCTAGTGGTTAACTAGGTTAATGGTTCCTACTTATGAAAAAATGAGATTCTATAGTGGTATAAGCATCATGTAGATTCACTCTTGGGATCATTTGACTCTTATCTCTTACAAATTATTCCTTGATCCATAAATAAGTTTTCTGATACAATGGCTTCACTTGCTTCACACATACCCTCTTCATCTTCTTCCTTAAAAATCTATGTCACTGTGCATCACTTAACATTACACTCCTATGTATCAACTAACATCCTCTTTAGTAGAAATGTAACATCTAACCCACATGACTTATGGTACAAGAAACTCATGGATTATCCTT
The DNA here is from genome assembly GCA_037957365.1 of Torreya grandis. Taxonomy (NCBI): domain Eukaryota; kingdom Viridiplantae; phylum Streptophyta; class Pinopsida; order Cupressales; family Taxaceae; genus Torreya; species Torreya grandis. The sequence goes on along the minus strand of JARHVA010007657.1, from coordinate 265,433 downwards.
CCTTCTCTATTACCCCTTCTGATCTCTCTAATAATGATAGGTGCACCTTCATAAAATATGCTACTCATTACACTATGCTAGGGGGACTTCTCTACAAATAAGGTTTTGATGGTCTTCATCTTAGATTCCTAACTAGTAATGAGACTTCCTTCACTATTAAGGAAGTCCATGATGGGATTTGTGGTGGGAATTTCAATGGTCACATAGTTACCAAAAATATCCTTCAAATTGGCTATTAATGGCCCACACTTCATTAAGACTATGTTGATTACATTTAACATTGCATCAAGTGTCAAAACATGCTAACCTCCTTCATGTTTTGAGTCATGTATTACAAGTCACCAAAGAATTTTATCCCTTCTCCCAATGGGGCTTGGATCTGATTAGGGATATTAACCCTCATTCATCCCTCTATCATCATTCTTTCATTACTACCATTGAATACTTCACCAAGTGGGTCGAGGTCATCCCTCTCATCTCCATTAAAACTAATAAAATTGTTGACTTCATCAACCATCACATCATCTATCATTTTAGTGTTCTCCATAAAATTATAATATATAATGATAAATGTTTCAAAAATAAGACTATTCAAAATCTTTGTGATACATTTAGAATCAAATTAGGCTTCTCATCACCATACTATCCACAAGAAAATGGATAGGCAGAAGCTTCTAAAAAATATTTACCAAAATTCTCATGAAGGTACTTAATGATATGGACAAGGGTTGACACACACACATTACTTTTGTTTTATGGACTTACTGCACTAGCATTCAAACCCCTATGGGTGGTACAACATTTTCCTTGGTATATGGGACATAGGCCATTTTACCTCTTGAGGTTCAAATTCCTTCTCTTCACATTTCTCTACAAGACATACTTACTAACAATGACTTTCACCAAGAACATTTATCTCAACTTGAATTACTTGATGAAAATCATCTCATAGCCCTCAACCACCTTCGAATCTATCAAGAGCATATCAAACATGGTTATAACAAATACCTCAAAGAAAAATATTTCAATATTAGAGATCTCATCTTAAAAGAAAATTAACTTGTGACAAACATGGAGAAAAGCAAATGGCGTAAGTTTGCTCCTAATTGGCTTGGACTCTATAGATAACTCATAAATATGGCTCAAGAACTTATCACTTGTCTTCTCTCAAAGGAAGGTTAGAACCTAAGACTTTAAATGCATTACACCTCTGACCATTCTTTGGTTAAAGCATCATTTCACCTCATGTTTAACTTGAGCTCATCCCTTAAGAATCCCTATTACATTCATTTCCCTTCCTCTTCACCCTTACTCCTATACACTTAGTTAACTTATGTAGTGGTATGGTTTTTCCATCAAAATGGACAACCCTTAAGTCTCTATAGTCTTTTCTATGACTGAAAATATATAAAAAAAATTATGTGACAAGTTATAAACTCTTAGGTCATGTTTCTCAATGTAGATTGCTCCCTTGAAGGACAACTATTTAAACTTAAAAACAAATGCTTAGAGCACTCCCTTGAAGGATGGCTAAGCCAAGTTTTATTATCAAAGGGAAATATAAATAAAAATAATTCTCATATTGATCATATTTATATGACCTTAACCCATATAAAATCCATTGTAGGCTTATCGCAGTGAACAACTTACACCACAAAAAAAAATGAAAAATAGGTTTAAGTCATGGACTTGCCTATAGTAGCTCTTGGGTCATCCGTAGTAGGTGCATATCATACCCACTTCATAGGTTATGCTACCCAAATCTTTTCCCTCATTTTACCCTTTTTTTCACTCATACTCTTTTAAATGACTGTGAATATCACTTAACATAAGGTAAACACAATGCTTCTCTAATAAACACAATGGTTTAAAGATATAAGGCATGAAAGAGGCTCATTTCCTTAAGCCTAATTATGTTTTTATTATGGTCTTTTCTAGTGCATGATCATTCTACCTCTTTATTCTCCCATCCACATCACATGATGATCTCTCTATTGAGTTGAAAAACAACATCATACCAAAACTATCAAAGCCTACTCAATTTATTTTACATATACACCATCACAAATATGGTAAAATACTAAAATAAACTAACATAAGCAACCTATTCATTTTAAGCATACATGATCACAAAATATGGAAAAGTGCTAAGATGAGACTAAGAAACCAACTATGTATATACCATCACAAATATGGGAAAGGCTAGTCTAACTCAACTAACAAGATCAACATTAACATAAAAATTAACAAAACATTAAATAATCAACATCAACAAGATCACAATCATAATAAATGCATCTCAAAATCATAATAAATAAACATCTCATATATATATAGTATCAATAACATGTACATCAATACATCGTCATAAAATCATCTCTCTCTCCAAATATACATCTCACATCTTTATATTGTAGGCAAATGTACATATAACATATATAACCAAAAAAGTCAAAGCATAACACTCAGAGTCCTCAAGGCTCTCCATGTGGTCATGAAGAAGTAACGTCATCACCACTCTCTGCTCATCTACATCTATGTGAGATAGAATCTTGGGCCCATGTCACTAACCTCTCCTACTCTCTGAACTCAGAGTACCTCTAAATATGTGGAAACTCCTTGATGTCCCTCTCATAATAGGCAATCTAATCTAGGATAGTAGTATATCTCTCTAGAGATATAGTATGTGGTGGTCCCATAGCACCTACTAACAACCTAGCTTATACTGGTTCTTATGGTGGAGGAGGAGGAGGAGGAGTAGCCTGACCTAGTACTCTTAGTCTATCCCTCTCCATTATCACTACAATAACTTGACCCTATAATACTCTAACCTGACTTATAGTACCGTAATCTGGCCTTGTAGTACTACAACCTAGCCCTATAGAACCCCAACCTAGCCTTACAACATTACCACCCACCCCTATAATGCTAATACATATGTTTATGTTATATCTCTAGCCTTTATTGCTACATATCATTCTTGTATGACTACATCCATCTATCCCACCAACCCCTATAAATCTATTGGTGGCCTCCTAATGTCTACAATGGGATGTAAAACTACCGAACAAGTTGTATATGCCACTATGCACCCTAGATCTCCAACACCTAGCCCTACTAGTATCTCCTCAAAATCTAGCCCATCTATCTCCTAAGTAATGGAAAGGGTGCCTCTATGTCATCCCTCCTATATCAAGGGAAGACAAGTGGTAGATCTTGTAGTAGACTAAATTTCTTGCTTACCCATACCATAGTTACCATCTCTAACTCACTAGCTCATCTCCCCCTACCCCATAGTGAGCTCTACAATCTAGCTAGCTATTGTGCCTATCCTCTAAATATGGGGTATGTTAGGTAGGGTCTCCATAAAATATCCATATGGATCAAACCATCAATCATGCACCTATAATAGGCAATGTCACACACTACACCATCTACTTGAGTCTATGCCATGCCCTCTCTCCACCATTTAAAACCAACCCTAAAGCTAGCCAGAATCATGGCAGGTAACCCCAATTGGTTGTGTCACCAAGATGTGCTCTTATTCCCACTAGTGTAGTAGATAGCTAACACAAATTATATCACCATCATAGTCTCAAACAACACAACTATCTATATAACTATGCTAAAAAAACTAGATACCATGCCAAAATAGTCCACTACTAAAACATTTGTACAAGCACACCTATCAACGCAATCATAAATCTACCATAATCTACATTTGGTAATGCATACACTATGATCCCTATCATCATTAGGATGGTCAATCAGTGTTTCTCCACATTAGCCATATATAGTGGCTCGTAGGTAAAACTTGCAAAATGATAAGTCACATCACTAACATGCTCACCATACAATGCCACCATGTGGATATCGTGCTCCTCTCTCGAGCATGTAAAGAGATCCTCACCTTAGAGTGGTAGTCATAAAATCCTATACACATCCTCCTAGGTCACTTTCAACTCTCTAGTCAATATATGGAAGGTGTTGGTGGTGTGATCACACCTCTTAATCATTGCTATCATAAGGCTCACATCTTAGGTGACTCAATAATATTATCACACTCTTATTAACCCCATGGCTGCCATGTGATCCCACTCATCTAGAGTGACATCCCTCCTCATACGTGTCAAAATACTTGGTAGATGATCCCATAATATTAGCTCCATCCTCACCTACATCTATACACACACAACTCAAGTCACATACTTTCTAATAAAATATATCACCTCCTTTTTCCCTTCTCTTTGGGAGAACTACATTGGTCTGAGGCCCTAATTTGAGCTATGTAGTCAACACTCAATTGAAATGGGGTCTTTTAAGGTTAGATTAGACATATACCCACTTAACTATCTACCCTACTCTTCCCTCTCTACCCTAGGATTCACTGCCTCTTTCTCTCTACCTTAGGCTTCACTGCCTCTCTCTCTCTCTCCATCCTAGGCCCATTACCTATCATAACTCTAGGATTCATAGCTTATATACCTAACCCTCAACCCTATGCCCTATCTTGTAAGCACTAGGTCTTATGACCTATCTCAATCTCTCATTTTAAACCATAACTTAGATCTTTTTCCCTAGGCTCTAGGAGACCTACATTAGCTTGAGGCCCTAAACTAGGATATGTAAGTAGTACTCAGTTGACACATGGTCTTTTAAAGTTAGCTTAGCCATTAAGCTAGTTGACTACATCCATTAGGGATCTAAAATGACCCTTTCTCCTATTTTTCTAATTCTTCACAAGCATCGACATTAGCTTTAATGATGACATTGATGTTTTTCAGGCATAAGTGTTAGCTAACATTAGTAGAGACCTGTCAACCTTGGTACCATGTAAAACAATGTTGGTGGACCCCATCGACTAGTTCTACCCTAGAGCCAAATGACTATTGATGCAGAAGATTGCACCCAGGGGTAGAACACCTAGCTCCTGCCCTTCCACACATAATAATGGAAATTCCCCTCTCACTTGTGGGATAGGTGAAGCTAGAGGGGAGAGTCTCTAGATAAGGGCTAGCTCCCTCTAATGTATCATTTAGGCCCTGGTTTCTCCTACTGCTAACAAACAAATGTAAAAAAGGGGGGATGAAAAGAGAGATAGAGATGTTGAAAACAAAGCCTAAGACTAAAAAAGAAAAGGTGGTACACCAAAAAATGTGACCCACTCAGGCCCAAACATACACTTTTCACTGAGAACCAGCTCTCATACACTTCATCTGACATGAGAAAGCCTTCTGCATTAGTGGGTCAGGGGTCCGTAGAGACATATGGAGGAAATAACTACTAGAGGGACTCTAAGACATGCTGCAGCAGCCTATCCACTTCTCCTATACTCCTCTAGGGACACTTTTGATAGACCCATAAAAGGAAACCCCAAAAATTACACTAGACATGCTGAAATCACTCTACAAAAGCATTAAGAAAATGAATAAACATAGAATCAAATGCATAGACACATAATAAGGATACAAAACTCAGAATGGAGGTAAAAATGTTAAGTTTTGATTCAAGGTAAAATTTTTGGTAGAGCTCTGCCTTACAAGCCCAAGAGATTTTTGGGTAGAGTTTTGCCTTAAGGCTAAGAGTGGATCCCTTTCTTGAATGAGAAGTTTAAAATTTATAAAAAGAGGAAGAGAATTTGACACTTCTTGGGAAAGATTTTGGCGCTCATTTGCAAGTGGCCCATGTGTGTTGAATACATTGGGAAGAGGAAGATCACTGTTACTAATGTCATTTCTCAAAAAAGGCCCATTAGAACCATGCTATACAATTTCCATAATTTACTTTGGCATTTAAACATTCATGTAAGAGCATGGCCACACCTCTTTTCTGCAAACAGACTGTAGTTTGTCCCCTCATCAATGCTGACTATAGAAAATAGATCATGCTGCTCATCTGCAATAACTCACCATCCCTTCACCACTTGAATGATTTGTTGTTTCTACTCTTTTAGCTCTCATGGGTGATCTTCTAGCAGGTCACTACGTTCCTTGGGCTATTTGCATGATTTGGTGCTTGGAAATTTCAAAACACAAATGGCTACTTCACTGCTTTAAATTTGATGTTCATGCGGTCATCACCCAATGGCTAGTTTGTCTGCTTAAATTTGATGGCTTTTAGGATGTCACCATCCTTGGCAAAAATGTCAAGTCTTTCCTATGGATTTTTTATTTCAGGCCTTTTCCTATGGACAAAAAGAATGGGCCACTTTGACTTTTCTACAGGCTCTTTGAAACTCTCTCTGCCCTCTGTAAGGGCTTCTAGACTTTGAACTACCCTCTACAAGGGCATTTAGACCCTCAGTTGTGCCCTTCAGCTTTCCTTGGAATGTTTCTTACCCTTTGCAAGGGCATTTGGATCTCGAATTACCCTTTGCAAGGGAATTTGAATCTTGGACTACCCTTCGGCTGTAGGGCACACCCTTGAACCAAGCCGTTAAACTAACACATTAAACTGGTTTAACAGTTTAATGCATCAAGCAACTATTGAAACAAGCCCATTAAACTCTTTTTTTTCAACCAAAATCCATGAAGAAAGTGATGAACCAAGCCTAGAAATTAAAGTGATGGACTTGAAGTGATGAACTAGGCTTTGAAATGGATCGATTGAACTGTCGATTGAACCAAGGCTCAAACCAAGGCTGATTGAACCAAGTAATTAAACTAGGCATTGAACCAAGGCATTGAACCAAGTTTAATGGTTCAATAATGCCAACCTTCTTCATGATTTTATTTAGACAAGATCTTGAAGAAGCCTTGTAAAACCCAACACTCTCTGAACTGATCCCTCATGTGCCAAGGACTAACTTGTAGTCCATAGAAAACCAAAACCTATAGAGTTTGTAGATTTAGACCTATAAAGTCTATAGAAATGAATGGATTCATGCAAAATCAGAAAATGAAATGGCCTAGAATAGCAGGGATAGAAGGGGACTAATTTTTTGGCTTGTTGGGCAAACAATGGTCAACAAATTGGTGACTCCTAGGGGAAGCATGCCTGCTATGCTTAAAGGCCAGTTTCCTTGTAGTCCATTGGGCACAAAGTCAGATGTAGCTTTGAAGAAAGGTTAGAAACATCCCCAAAGATCCAAGAATCAAACATGAATCTTCTACCCCACACACAAAGGGAAACACACAAGGCTAAAAAAACTATCTATGTAAACTACACTTAGGGAAAGCAGGAAAAGAAAATGAAAGCAAACTACTATATATGGCTAACCAGGTGTTCTTGCCTCCCTCCTAGATCAAAGGGAAAATTTCTTAAGTCCCCTTCTTGGCAAGAAGACTTATGGTGCTAGGTAAGAAGATGAATGAAAAGGAGATTTGGTGACTTGCTCCTCTTCCCTGTCACCTAGATTGGTTGGTATCTGAGTGGATCAGATTCAAACATGCTTCCAACATATATGTACTCTGCTTGTCCTTGAAAGCTTGTTTAATGTTGGTCCCTCATACTGGTGCTCTTCACCAAGAAATTTGTGGCTATTGGCTCCTCACCATAAACCCTTTGACATGTATTACTCCCTTACAGTGCATCATGGTCTGACTTGTTTCCTTTTGCCTCATTAAAAACTCTATCAAACTCATCCTTTGCTTCCTTTTGGCCTTCTTGAAGAAGGGTGATAGTTGTGATGTCTAAAATGGAATCACAAAATGATTGTTTATCCCACATAACAACACCTCTCTATTTGAAACTTTCTTCTTCAAGGCATTCCTCTAGGAAATCAGACCTCTCCTTCTCCTCCTTGATGATCAAGATCTCTAGATGTTCAAAGGTATCCTCCTGATCCTCCTCCAACTCAAGCTCCCTAGCGTAGTCATCCTCCTCATCTAAGAAATAGGGAAGTTCATTAAATAAAGGATAAGAGAGCTCACCATGCTTACGTTCCTCCACATATTGCTGAAACATCTACATATATGCATGCCCTGATTCTTCTCCATTACTGATGAGGTCTTCACAAAGAGCCTTCATGATGATTTTGCCTTCATTATAACTCATGATAGCCTCTTGAAGAACTATAGATTGGATCTTATAATACTCACCTACATCTTACAAAATAGGTTCCTCCTTGAGAAAGGATGGAGTGGAGAAAACATGTGGAAGAGGAGGCAGTCTTTGAGCTAGAATCAAATGATTCTCCTCTTTCCACTTGGTCAGCACTTCATCTATATTAGGTGTGGCCTAATAGCTCTCTTGGAAGTATGTAGATGGGGTGTGTTCAAACATGGAATGTGCCATTGAGTCTGAACTATCCATCATACACTAGCTAAGGAATCTCTCTTTAGATTCCAACTCTGCAATTCTCCTGGCTAGATCCTCTTGGAAGAGCCTTTCTTGGAAGTCACCAGCATCATCATGAGTAGGATCAGCCTCATCTCCTTGAATATTTTAAAAAAACTTGCTTCTCCTCCTTCCTACCCCATGATTCTACCTTTTTCCCCTAGTTCAGGATCTCAAAATTGGAATTTTGCTCCTATGAATAGGCAACAACTTTGTTTTCTCCAAGGTCCTATGGCTCCTCCATAAGGTCTGGGAGTTCTATCTCACTTTCATGGAGCAGACTCATCCTAGCCTCTAAATCTTCAATTTGTTTGGCTAGGTTGTCCTGAAAGAGTCTTTCTTGGAGGTCACTAGCATCATCCTCTTTAAGGCTTTGGGATAGTTCCTGGCATTCCTTCCTCCAACTCAGAATCTGCACATCATGTTAAAGGACTTGGGGAGGTTAAGGAATGCTAGGAAGAGACTTTTGATGCACCAAAAGAGTCTCTAGAAGAGGGATGTGTTGGTTCATGGTACTCCCCCCAATGGAAGACTCACAATATAAGAAATTGAGAATATTGATCTCCATGGGGGGTTGCTCTGATGCCCTTTGATGTTGGAAAGCTAGGCACATGGGATTGAGAGCAAATGCATCAGATGAGCTAGAGTGAGCAAGTGCTATTTGATAAAAAGGATTTGGTGCAAAAGAGGGGGCTTTCTTCAGAATAAGAGGGGGCACACAAGGCTGACTAGCTTAAATAAATGGATTTCTTCATTTTACTACCTCCTCCATGGATTACAAGGCCTATGCTCGCCTAAACAAACACTTCTCTTTATACATCAGCTCCTACTGATATCCGTACTGCTCCTCTAGTCTATTAATCTCCATTGTCTACTTCTCAAACTCCAAGGCCACTCCCCTTATCATTGAAGGGTAACTAGGAGAGTTGCTTGAGGTGATTCTCTAAAAATCTTGAGCTTGATCATGGTAATATGAAGGAAAATAAGACCCATGATCTTGTACAAAGGAATTATACATACAAAAGTGATTTCTAATGGCAGTAGGATGCTTAACCAGTTGATTCAACTCAGAGTCACCATTGGTGTTGATGTAAAAGCCTCCAAAGGCTGGTTGGTTAAAGAACACACCAAAAATTCTTCAACTCTTTAGACACAACTTGTCTTAGTTGGTCCCACTGAGTGTGCTAGAAACTGTTGATGCAGAAGATTGCACTCGGGGGTGGGACACCTAGCTCCCACCCTTCCACACACAACAATGGAAACTCCCCTCTCACCTGTGGGACTGGTGAAGCTAGAGGGGAGAGTCTCTATATAAGGGCTAGCTCCCTCTGATGTATCATTTCACTGGTTTCTCCTACTAGTAACAAACAAATGTAAAAAAGGTGGGAATGAAAAGAGAGAGAGAGAGAGATGCTGAAAACAAAGCCTAAGAATTAAAAAAAAAGGTGATACACTAGAAAATTTGACCCACTTAGGCCCAAACATAGGCTTTTCACCAACTACCAGCTCCCATACACTTCATTTGACATGAGAAAGCCTTCTGCATAAGTGGGTCAAGGGTATATGGAGACACAGGGAGGAAATAACTACTAGAGGCATTTTGATACATGCTGTAGTAGCCTATCCACTTCACCTATACTCCTCTAGGGACACTTCTAACAGACCTATAAAAGGAAACCCCAAAATTAACACCAGACATGCTGAAATCATTCTACAAAAGCATTAAGAAAATGACTTAACATATAATCAAATACATAAACACATACTAAAGATACAAAACTCAGAATGGAGGTAAAAATGCTAAGTTTCGATTCAAGGTAAAAATTCTGGTAGAGCTTTGCCTTAAAAGCCTAAGAGATTTTTGGGTAGAGTTTTGCCTTAAGGCTGAGAGTGGATCGCTTTCTTGAATGAGGAGTTTATAATTTATAGAAAGAGGAAGAGAATTTGGTGCTTCCTGGGAAAGATTTTGGGACTCATTTGCATGTGGCCCATGTGTGTTGAACACATCGGGAAGAGGAAGATCATTGTTACTGATGTCATTTCTCAGAAAAGGCCTATTAGAACCATGTTATATAATTTCTAAATTTGAGTTTGGTGTTCAAACATTAATGTAAGAGCATGGCCACACCTCTTTTCTATAAATAGACTGCAGTTTGTCCCCTCATCAATTCCAACTGCAAAAAATAGATCACACTGCTCATCTACGATAATTCACCTTCTCGTTTCCACTTGAATGCTTTGTCATTTTTGCTCTTTTAGCCCTTGGGGGCAATCTTCTAGTAAGTCACTACGTTCCTTTGGCTATATCCATGATTTGGCACTTGGACATTTCAAAACACATATGGCTACTTCACGGCTTTAAATTTGACATTCACATGGTCATCACCCAATGGCTAGTTTGTCTGCTTAAATTTGATGGCTTTCGAGACGTCACCATCTTTTGCAAAAATGTTAGGTCTTTCCTGTGGCTTTTTTGTTTTGGGCCTTTTCTCATAGATAAAAAGTTCATGGGAATTGACCACTTTGACTTTTTTATGGGCTATTTGAAACTCTCTCTGCCCTCCGCAAGGGCTTCTAAACTTTGAACTGCCCTCTGCAAGGGTATTTGGACCCTCAATTGTGCACTTTAGCTTTCCTTGGAATGTTTCTTACCCTCTGTAAGGGCATTTAGACCTCAAACTACCCTCCACAAGGGTATTTGAACCTTAGACTACCCTTCGACTATAGGGCACACCCTAGAACAAAGCCGTTGAACCAACTTAGTTGAACTAAGGCTTGAACCAAAGGCATTGAACCAATGTGTTGAACCGGTTTAACGATTTAATGCTTCAAGCAACTATTGAAACAAGCATGTTAAACTCTTTTGTTTGAAACAAAATCCATGAAGTAAGTGATGAACCAAGCCTAAAAATTGAAGTGATGGACTTGAAGCAATGAAGCAGGCTTTGAAATGGACCGATTGAACTACTGATTGAGTCAAGGCTCGAACCAAGGCTAATTGAACCAGGCATTGAACCAAGGCATTGAACTAGGTTTAATGGTTTAATGATGCTAACCTTCTTCATGATTTTCTTTAGACAAGATCCCAAAGAAGCCTTGTAAAACCCAACACTCTCTGAATGGATCCCTCATGTGCCAAAGACTAACCTGCAGAGTTTGTAGAAAACCAAAACCTATAGAGTTTGTAGATATAGACTTGCAGAGTTTGTAGAAATTCTGCAGAGTTCATAGAAATGAATAGATTCATGCAAAATCAAAAAATGAAATGGCTTAGAATAGTAGGGATAGAAGGGGACCAATTTTTTGGCCTACTGGGCAAAAAATGGTCAACAATGACGTATCCCCTAAACTATGATTTTAACCCAAAAAACTACCCTAAATTCCCCCCAACTTATCCAAAACATATCCTACCCCATTTCCTACCCCTCTACTAACATTTTCTATCCCCCACCTCTTAATTAGCCTAAAAACTAAAAATAACCAAATAAAGTTTCAAAATAACTCATAGAGACTCTTACCTCATCTCTCCATCTCCTCTGGGTTGGCATAGTTAGCTCTTGTCATGGCATTCATCCTGTTAGGTCCCCTCCTTGCTCTACCATCTTAATCACTCTCACAACTCTATTTTTCTCCAATCACAAGTTACAATTGAGTTTGGTCAGCTACCAAACCCTTTTTTGTCAGGTTTGGTTAGCCACCACTTGACCTAATTTACTAATGTTGACACTTTTTCCTACCAACATTAGTAAAATTTCCCTACTATGCTAGTGCTAGAACTATTTATTATTGATATCAACAATGTCACCAACGTCAACACCATTGAATTAATGTTTTCTGTAATAAGCAACCCCAAATTTTTAGACTTTACCCACACTTTAGGGAAATTTAGAGATCAAGTATAACTCCCTGACCATGACCACCAACCTAGAGATCACATGTATCTCCTTAACCATGACAACTACCCTTGGAGATCACTTAAATCTCCATCCATGATGACTTTGCTTAGAGATCACATATATCTCCCCGACCATAACCACCAACATGGAAATCATATATGTCTCCCCAACCTTGACAATCAACCTTGGAGATCATTTAATTATCCCCCATGATGACTTTGCTTAGAGATCATGAATATCTCCTCACTCATTGACCCTTTTACACAAGCCTTGCATCACTTATCTTGACCACATATGCTATTCTACTAAAGTTGGCTATTATACACATGCATTTATATTAGGTATTATAGATGGTACCCAAGCTCATCCAAGCACTTGTAACCTTTTGTGTTTTCTATGGGCACTTCCTACCTTAGATACATGGGACACATCAACCATTATAGCTACAACTTTGATTGTTTTGACTTATTAGCTATCACTTACAAGTTATGATTTATTTATTTATATTCGACTCCTCCTCAACATTGCTTGTTATTGAATTTTTCAAGTATAGCTCATATTAGTATATGCACATGAAGTGATACTCAATTCTACACCACTCACCCAATTACCTTTTTATCAAGCTGGTACTTGATTTTAATTTCTCCTCTGTTGATTCCCATTTTGAGGGGGGTTACCTCATCCAATACTTGGAGCATGTAACTCCTATTTTTGTCTTGAAAACTTGTTAGTATAAATTATAAAACAAAAAATGGGTAAATATAGACACTAAAATTATGTCACACACATGTGCATAACTCCCTATGTCAAAACCCCTTTTAGCCTATTTTTCAATAATAATAATTAGCTTCCCTAACCCATGCTTTTATCCCTCACACATTTAATTAATTTAAGATAATTAATTTAATTAAAAAACCCTTTTCCACCTTACATGGCCACCTCATCCTATAACTAATTCTCACCTTGTGAGTCACCTCAAGAACTGGTCCCCTCATCTTAACTATCCAAGACTTATTCTCACTTCAATACTAAATTCCTAATCAACTACATCATTCTTAACCTCTTATTTTTACTATTTTGTAATAGGTGCCACACTTAGCATGAAGAGAAATAGAAAACATGCCAAAAATATTAAGTTTTACCTATTCTAAGGCTACCAACATTGATCAACCCATGGTTGATGTCGGTAGGATCACCAACATTGATTATATAATACAAACTCTAACCTAATGTTTATGTCAACAAAAATCAAGAAAATTCATTCTTACTTTCATTCAAGCTCTCAAAATTCTAATTTCAACATCCTGACTTACTATTATCTTGCATAAGTTAGTCACAATCAAGAACTAAGCTCTTGAGGACTAAAAACACCCACTTGTTCTATCTATTCATGCCATAAATTTAGATTACCTGATAGGAGCCATCAATCTGGCACTTATCATTCAATCACCACTATAACTAAGTACATCACTTATTCTATAGGTCTTTTAAGTATTTACTTTGCTATCACTTCATATATATTATTCATTACTTTACACATTCCTGATTGAACCCTTATGAGGGAGTTACAAAGCTTCCCTACTTTTTTCCATTGACTTGACACACTAAAACTCTAACCAAATCTACCCAAATCATTCTATCTCATAACTTTCCCTAACCTCCCATACCTGATCAAAACCATTTCCTAGACTTAGAAAAGCCTTCTACAAGCTCCTAGGTAATTATTTCTCCTACCAACCTTGATAGATTAATCAACATTAGTTACCTTCACCCACCAACCTCAGCAGCATAATCGATATCGATCACTTGCCCACCAACATCAGTGACTATGGATTCCCTAATATTTCTAGAACCTACCCAAATAACTTTTAAAATAGAAACGAAATACACAACCTGCACTCTGTTACTCTTTGCTACACTAAAGTTGTGAATAATGGTAACATTATCTCTCTTTCATTCTCTCTTTACCCATCTTTTAGCTATTTATTACTCTTTTATCTCTCAAAAGTGGACTATCATCTCTAAGGAAGTTTCACACTTCCTAGAACAAGTGCGTAGCTTGGAAACTCACTCATTTATCTACTAAAAAACATTTTGTGGTAGTGCTTTTATACTTACAAGTAGTCCTGCCTAGCCAAAGAAGAGTACTCACAATGTCTAGATATGGCGTGCAAACCAATCTAAGTTTATTATAATCACTTATCCCTAACATTCTTTTTTATTTTTCTTTAGACTTGAAATTAACAAAATTTTAGCAAAACACTTAGTTTAATATTCATACACTTTGCCACACTATGTGTTTCCTAGTTGATGACTACATATATAATATGTTTCCCACAAAGACATAATGACATTGGAAACATATGATTAGTTTAAAAAATTTCAAAATTTCACAAATATAAAACCATTATAAAAAATTTAAAACAATATCCAAATTTAGAAAATAAGAAATAGTGGTTTTTATTTACAATTATGAAGACATTTATTTATACATGTTAGAATGTTTACCTATGCTTTAATTTTTAATTATCCATGGTTTACACATAAATTTTAAGATATTTTTTGGCATAAGTTATCCACAGATTCATAGGTTACCTAATATTAGAATTCACAATATTTGCCTACATCTTAGAGAGGCCAATTTCATAAGAAGCATGGCCTATCTTTAGGGAATTATTATTTTAGCGGGTTCTTTTAAAGTGATATTTATTCTTTCTTTTTATTTATCATAATAAGCTACTTTACTAATCTTATGATAGTATCTTATGACTCTCTTATCATATGTATATTATACACTATGATTATTACATTATTATAATAAAATTTTGTGCATGAATTTTTGATTACATTTGCATGCAATTTATTTTTTATTTAATCTTTGATCATACATGATCCTCTTGTCATCACATAGTGTGTGAGTCAAATCTTGGTATATTTTTTCACTAACTTAGGTGTGGTCATTAACATTATGTGGCCATAACTTTAGTTCACTCTATTACTATAATATTATTAAGGCCATGATTTTTATCATGCTTATATATTTATATTATGGTATACATATGTGATTCCCATATTTCCATGGTTTCTATAATGCCTTTACGGTGTAATTCTACTTGTTTTTTATCCAAGTTATGGGATTTCTTATGACTGTTAGAGGTATAATACTTATTTCAATTTTTTTTCCCGAATGGGGAATCATGTATTGTAGAATTTTAATAATATGTTACTATATTTACTACAATAATTTGAACTTTACATGATTCTATTTGGCATAAATGTGTGAAAAATTAAACTTTAAAACATGAAAACTTTTCAAAATATTATGATTGTGGAAAATAACATATTACATATGTTTCTAGGATTATAAACACTTTGGATATTTTATTTTTTTCAACATTTGATCTATGCAAACACATTATGATTTGAGAAAATGCCAAATTACATATGTTTGTAGGATTATAACATGCATTAGATTATTTATTTTTCCTAACATATAATCTATGCAAAATTTTACAATTTTGGAAAATATCAAGTTTCATATGTTTATAGGATTGCAAAATGATTTGGCTATTTTTTTTTTTTGACATATGAGAAATTTGACCTTTTATTTTGAAATTAGTTATTGAAACACAAGTTTTTATTACTTCACCTCAGAATGGGGGCATATACTTTTCTATTTCCAAAGCCAAAATATTCAAAAAGTTAAAGTCTTTACTTCCTTGACAATGAATTGAATTGGATTTCTAAAGGACCTCAAAACATTATTGGCTATGTTTCCACTGTATTGAAAGTTTTCTTAGTGTGGAATTTGGGGTGACCTAAAGTATGTGTATTAATTTGTGTCCTATTTTCACATTTAAATTATAAAATTTTCAAAAGTAAATACATATCATGATCATTTTCATAATATAACATTTGGAATTTGTTTTAGGTGAATCAACTATATGGTTTGGATGGAAGTTCATGTCAAGTGTTTATTAAAAATAATTCATCCTTCCACATGTAAGTGAAGGTGTATGTTTGATTTTTTACATTTATAATATGATACACACATGAATTTAACTTACATACCCATGTCAAAATATGTATATTATATAGAGATATAAATTTTTCACAAGACCCTTATTCCCAATTTATTTTATTTAGAAAAGTTGTACATTTTACCTTATTTCTAAGACTAATCCATCCCATAATAGGTATATATTTGATCCATGAAATTTAAAATAATATAAACACTTATAATAAAAAGTATCCATTAATGCATATTAAACATTTATCACTTATGACATAGCCATGCTTAAAAATAGAGTTATAAGTATACCCAAGTCAAACCCGTACACTATATAGGTCCATCCTAGACCAAACCATGCATAATTTATCCTAGGTCATCCTCTATGTGTGTGTTTTTGCATGCGTATGCACACACATATGAACACAAGCATGTTATTATTCTTCACACATGCACACACGTATGCGTGCATGTGCGCACGCACACACACACACACACACACACACACACACACACACACACACACACACACACACACACACACACACACACACACACACACACACACACACACACACACACACACACACACATGTGCACACACACACACACAAACACACACACACACACACACACACACACACACACACACACACACACACACACACACACACACACACACACACACACACACACACACACACACACACACACACACACACACACACACACACACACACATGTACACTTACAAGAGTGTGCATACGTATGTGCACATGCATGCCCACACACACACACACACACACACAGGTATAACAAATAAATTTCCATTCTATAAGGAAACATAATAAAACTTTGGATATAAATAACTAATAAACATAAAATGTTAGGCATAGATCCATATTTGAACCAACTAAATCCTCGATGAATCTCATACACTTATGACATTGTAATTTTATCTTAGTCTCTCTACACTTACCTTATGCCAAATAAGGTTATTAGATTACATGTAGATAAATCATCATTTATAGGAAAAATTATGTTCATAAACTCCCAATAAATATATTCCATCCACTCATTCATATATTTACATAGATTGATGATTACATACATGTAGGATACATAGTTTTTAATACTACCTTGACATTTTTAAAAATCCATAACTTTTTGTTTTTATTTTTGGTGTGAAATATAGGTCAAGGAGGATATCATTATAACGTACATATACAACTTGAAATATCTAATAAGTGAAATTAAAATAAAAAAAGTAAGGCAAAATTGCACATGTGATAAAAACATAGGATGTGAAACCCTAGTAGGAAAAACTTTATCTTGATAGAATAAACTAAAAAAATTATAGATATTTATGAGTTTACATGTATGTAGTGGTATAATTATCATATTAATATTTTTTTTTACAATGATAATCTATAGTTCAAAGTTTCACATAGTTTCCATATTTTAGGAGAATGTTGTACATTATCTACATAGTTTGTCTAGAGACTCAAATTTTCATAATAGAAAACAAGTTTTATCATTTCTTGTCCCTTTGTCATTTATATTTTCTAGAATATTTAAAAAATTTTCATTTTTAGTTGTTTCTCATCACATTTTTTTTGATAGATCTTAATTCTCTATTTTTTATCATGTATGCTTATATCTATTTAATTACAACTATTTTACTCCTTGTGTTTCTTAAAACTAGAATTATGTTAAACAATCACTACACATACTATAATAAGTGTTAAAAAAATTGCTTATCATTATTTATGCCCTAAACCATATTTAACAATTCTACAATCCAACCTATTATAGTTCCAATAGATCCTTAGAAGCTCTTCCCCTATTTTTATATTTATTTCTACAACTATACTATTTTCCAAATTAGTCACCAAGATGATTGGAATTAGTCAAATTCTATCTCTTGTGTCAAAAAAATATAATTCTAGGGTGATTCTACATGCCATATAATTGACCTATTATCACATGAGGTTTAAAAATCTTTTTTTCCACTTGGTTATTTCATTCCTAATTTTATTTATTTGAAGGAAAATAAGACATCTATAGACACCATACATATTTCAAAACCTCTCTTGAAGATTGTGTTCATAATAATAAATTATTACTTAAATTTTTTAGGTTTTTTTTTTAATATTATTGATGCAAGTTTTGACAAATGCAACAACACTAATGGGTGGAATGCAATTTTAGGTCTTAAGACAAATAACCTAGGGTATGAGTTTGAGGATAATCTTGAATAACATTGTTCTGGGAATAGTTATTTAAGTAGTGTTACATAATTTTTCAATTATATCTCATCTCTCAAATGCTTAAAATTTATTTTAATTTTACATTATAAAATTATTAAAATTAAATATTTACAAAATAAATTAAAAAAAGTTACAAACCTTCACTCAAAATATATTGTCATTTTCAAATACCATTTAAATGTGTTTACACTTTTTATAAAAAGAAAGATACTATGTAGGGAAATAATTTTTTAATTTAATATTATAAATTATCTATTTAAATATAAAATTTAAATTTAAACTAATTTAAGATTACCCACCTTACAATATTAATCAAGTATTGTATGAGACTCTAGAACTTTTTATCACATTTCATGAAGGATATTTACCAATAATTTTTAGTTAGATAGTATTTTAAATATAAATTGATAGAATATATTATATATTATGTGATATTAATATATGAAAATACATACCTAACCAAATAATATCAAACTAGAAAGCATCACATCTTGAATATTCCTAAACTAATACTCTAGGTGCATTAATTTATTTTACAACTAGCAATTTTTGTTTTCACTAAGTATTAGATAAATAAAATAATAAATATAAATTTTCATTTAAATATTAAATATCAACCCTTTTAAAATATCATCACCATTTCAAACCCAAAAAATAGGGAGACACACACACACACACACACACACACACACACACACACACACACACACACACACACACACACACACACACACACACACACACACACACACACACACACACACACACACACACACACACACACACACACACACACACACACACACACACACGTGTGTGTGTGTGTGTGTGTGTGTGTGTGTGTGTGTGTGTGTGTGTGTGTGTGTGTGTGTGTGTGTGTGTGTGTGTGTGTGTGTGTGTGTGTGTGTGTGTGTGTGTGTGTGTGTGTGTGTGTGTGTGTGTGTGTGTGCGTGCGTGTCTGTGTGTGCGCACGCGCGCGCGTGTGTGTCTGTCTGTGTGTGTGTGTGTGTGTGTGTGTGTGTGTGTGTGTGTGTGTGTGTGTGTGTGTGTGTGTGTGTGTGTGTGTGTGTGTGTGTGTGTGTGTGTATACACACACACACACACACAGACACACACACACACACACACACACACACACACACACACAGACACACACACAGACACACACACACACACACACACACACACACACACACATGTATGTACATGTGTGTGTGTGTGTGTGTGTGTGTGTGTGTGTGTGTGTGTGTGTGTGTGTGTGTGTGTGTGTGTGTGTGTGTTTTTGTGTGTGTGTGTGTGTGTGTGTGTGTGTGTGTGTGTGTGTGTGTGTGTGTGTGTGTGTGTGTGTGTGTGTGTGTGTGTGTGTGTGTGTGTGTGTGTGTGTGTGTGTGTGTGTGTGTGTGTGTGTGTGTGTGTGTGTATTTATATGTGTATGTATACATACATACATACATATATACATATATATATATACACACACACACACACACAAAAACATATATATATATATATATATATATATATATATATATATATCCATGTGTATGTTTGCATATGTGTGTATGTAGATACATGTTCCTCTGTACACACACAGACACAGACACAGACACACACACACACACACACACACACACACACACACACACACACACACACACACACACACACACACACACACACACACACACACACACACACACACACACACACACACACACACACACACACACACACACACACACACACACACACACAAACACATGTTTTTTTTTGTGTGTGTACACACACATATGTAGGTGTGTACATATGTATGTATGCATGCATGCATACATATGTTTGTTTGTGTGTATTATTTTCATGAAATATAGTGACACCAAGTATAGTTCCCAATAAGAAATAAAATAAATTAAAAATATGAGAGTTGTAAAAATAAATCCTAAAAACATGGGCCACTACATGCATAATTAGCTTAGAGGCAATACCTAGATCAATTTGACCATAATATCTCTTAGGTTTAAGTTCTATAATTGAATATGATTATTCCTCTTTAATGTAATAGTTCATTACATATAGTTCTTATTAACCAAGACTATGTGAATAATAATGTGGTGTGCCATATATTAATTGGTTAAATCTAGCTCTTGGTTGATGGATTTAAGAATTATTAGGATGAGCTCTAATTTTGTAGATGTCTTATCCTTTCTTTTGACTAATAAAATAGTGAGATCCAAAGTATTTTTATTTAATGACACATACATTTTCTTTGATTACGTGTGTGTGTGTGTGTGTGTGTGTGTGTGTGTGTGTGTGTGTGTGTGTGTGTGTGTGTGTGTGTGTGTGTGTGTGTGTGTGTGTGTGTGTGTGTGTGTGTGTACACGTGCACGCACGCATGCGCCCACACACACACACACACACACACACACACACACACACACACACACACACACACACACACACATTTATATATGTGTAGTGTGTGTAGTATTTTGGTGAGACATATACACACCAATTAGAACTCTCAATAGGAAAATAAATAAATAAAAAATAAGAGACTCATAAATATACCCCCCAAAAAAACATGGACCATTATATACATATTTAACTTGGAGTTAATGCTTATATTAATTTCACCACCATTTCAATCAGGTTTAAGTCCTACAATTAAACATGTTTCTTCCTCTTTGATGCATTAGTGCATTACCTATAGTTATTATTAATCAAGAATATGTGAATGATAACAAGCTATTCCATATAAGACTAGGTCAAATATATTTATTTTTGGGTGGCTTAAAGAATGACTAGGATGATATTAAATTTTACATGTGTCCTCTCCACTATTTTGACTGACTAAATAGAAGTGAACTCCAAAGTGTGTTTTCTGAAACCACTTGGATTTACCTTGCCTTCATCTAAAAATATTTCATAAATTTTTTAATTATAAACTTGTAATCACATTTGGATAACCAAGGCCCATATGTTTTCTTAATTGTATTCAATCCTAAATAATATAACACAATACTCACCCTTTGAATGAAAGTCTCAAAAACATTAGAGTAAAATATAATGTTTTGCATTAAATTAAACACATTACTCTTAAAGTATGTGATTATAAATTTAAAGTGATCTAATTCCATGTTATATAAGAGAGGCAGTTTTGTAAATATTCCTTGTTTAATTTACTGATAAATAACTTCAATTTAATGTTTTAATTTTTTACCCTCATTTATATAGTGTTGTGTAGAAACTTGTAACTCCTCATTATGGGTACGACTATCACGTTATTACATTAGTAGAATGTATATTATAATTAATTCCTATTCATTTATATATTATATATGTGATTTATGCTTTTCATTATTTTCATGTTTTGATTATGGGAATTAGGGCATTATTATCGTTGGGGGGTGGGGGGGGCATCAACCCATTAACTAGGAGTTCATGATTGGGTTTGTTGATGATTTATTTTAAGATTGGATGTGTGTTTAGGTTATATAATGTGCTTTTAAACCTATATTGATGTATCAATAATACATGAAGTGTGATTTTAACCATCAATTGGATCATATAGTTTTTTAAACAATTGGTATTTTCTCTTATATATAGCATGTTATCATCAAGTAGGTATATATTTGTAGATACATAAATGTGGTCTTTGATACTTTCCTAACATTAAATTTACAAACTTTAATATAATTTGAAAGTCTAAATATGTCTATATTTTTAGAAAACTTTCCCTCTACTAGTATACCCATTATGTTTCTTAGCCACATTTATCTTCTAAACATATTTATATAGGATCATTTTAGTCACCTTAAAAATCATGGATAGACGTTATCGATATTAAATATTATTATTTTCACTCCTAGGAAACTAATATGAATCCTATATTGTCCAATTTATCATAGGATTAGACATAATTTGGAAGTGTAAAATGGCTCTCAATTGCTATCTTTAAAATTAGGAAATATACATTAGATTATCCTTAGTGAAGAATCACCTATGTACACAAATAATCCCTAAGGTTATTATAAATATTTTAACCAATTAAAAATACCATGGATAATAAATCACTACCTTCAGTAATTATTAAAAATTCATATACACATCTTAAATATTTGAGTAGCTTAGATCATTCCATATTGTCAAATATAGATATAAATAGGTAAAATTTGCATGGTATGAAATTTTAGAGATCTAATATGGCAATACATTATATATATTTTCATGATTTATCACACATAACCTATGTGGTAAAAATACATGTAATTTAATCTCACATTAGAGTATTCTAACATAGGTAATGCTCAACCATTTAGTAGGGAGTGTTTGGGGTAACATAAACCAAAGAACTTAACACTTTATAGTGTATCTAATAATCAATCCATAACAATTAGGGGTTTCAAAAAAAAATAGAAAAAATTAATTATATAATAGGATAGAATAATTTTTCATATGCAAAAATATATTTTAAGTGTAAGAATGGGATCCCAATTTTTTTTACCTGCACTATGTGTAGAGTCAGTTTTAATAAACCCTAACAATACTATATTTCTAGCCATTTGACTTTCTTATAAGTGTCAAAAAAAATTATATAAGAAAGGATAATTTAATAATTTATAGATATTTTGGAATCTTATATGAGTTATGGATAATAAAAAATAGATAATTACATCATCCTTCATTTGTCTTTTCAATTCTAGGTTCAGTGCTTGCATTATCTATTATCCTCTTTTCAATTTAGATTATTGTAATTAATTTCATTATGTTTTAAATATGAATGAGTTCATAGATTAAATTATATTATATTTCATAGGTTTAAAATAATCAAAATATTCTAGTGAACAAAATCATCTCAAAACATCTCTTCAACATTGTGTTTGAACAAAGCCTCATTTCCTTAGAGTTTTGTTATTTTTTGGTCCTAGGGTTTATCCACTACTTTCATCCCTATATCCATTTGTGTGTGACTTTATTTATTTTAATCATGGTTAAAATTTTATTTTGACCTCGTATCAACTATATTTCATACATTGGAAACTTTAACTTATAAAAGTACTTTATGTTTCATACATAGACTACACAATGAAGATATAGTAACCAATAGAAAAGTCAATCAAAATAGTTTGAAATATATTACTTAAAATTACTCTATAAAATATATATTATAAAAAAAAATAACAAATATAAAATATATGAATGGATATTTATTGAGTTTGTACTTATTTTTAATTATTTTTTATACTTTGTATCAATTATTTAACTACTAGGCAAATTCTATCACCTAAAAAATCAATTATACCTTATCCTTCAATAAAGTATATGAGTCAACATTTGAGTTATATTATTCTAAATATAACCATTACTAATCTTGGGTTAGACACTGTTAGGAATACTCTGGTATAAATATAAATTCAATTTCTTATTTTAATATTAGATAAAAAATCTTTAAGGCCCACATTAAAGAAAATATAGAGAGTAAATATCATATACAAGAGGACATATTGAACATTCATTTTTAAAATAACATGATCATTCCAAAATTAGTATTATTTTATTGTAGTGGAGAGCCTAAATATAACCTTTATAACACAGTCAATTCTATTGGAAATTTTGAGGACCATCCTTGGATGATGCTTAGTGTTTTCCTATAACTTTGGCTTATGATGTTTTAGACCAATTATATTATTTTCCTAATGGATCCATAAATTAAATGATACTTTTGAAAAGTGTACTTATATATAAGTACATTCCTAGTAAAAAAACATGGTTTACAATTTTAATAATTCAAAATTTAATGAAAAGTAGCAAAATCTAAAGATGAGTAGAAAGGAAACCATATGGTTCACATTAAAATTTGAGCCATAAGAATCAATGGTGGAGAAATTTGTAAGGAATTAAAAATTCATTAGAAGCCTCTAGAATAGAGGCTTTTACAGAGAAGGGGCCAAGTTATATGGGATTCTAGAATTCAAGAATTGTAGAATCCTCTTAGGGACTAATTAGTATTATTAGGGGATTATGTGAGTTTTTATGTGGATGATTATGGACTCGGGGTGTAGGAGAGCCTAGAAGTAGGCTTACAAGGTTGTAGGTGATTCATGGGAATTTTAAATTCCCAAATAATGGATAAGAGAGATTAGGATGGGATAAGACATGGTTTAAGAGTATTAATTGATTATTAGGGTAGAAATAATGTTATTTAATGAAGAAATGATAATGGGGTATCAGATAAATGACCAGGATTAGGATAAAGGGGATAAATTAGTGGGGTTAATTAGAATAATTAAGGTGAGTGGATTTAGGTGCATACATTTTTCCCATTTTTCAAATGTCATTGAGAGTAGTTGAATTGTAAGGATTAATTGTATTTCAACTAAAAACCACTTCATGGATGAATGTTAGTAAATGATGTTAGGGGATATGATGCCCCCTCAAGGGGACATGTAGGGAATAATGATATGGATGGACATTCAAAAGATAAAATGATGGGTAAGATGTGATAAATAGACAAGGGGATGGGATGAGAGATGTGAGATAGATGGTGGAGAAAATAAACTCAACTTGAGAAGTGAACTTTAAATGGATTATGCTACTAGAAAAGACATGAATAGGGAGTAAAAATGAATATGTCATAGTTGTTGACACATTTAATGGGGAATCACCCATAACAAGAGGATGCAAGATTTTAATGTATCCCATGAAAAGATGCATGCAAGGGAGAAATATAGGCAAGGATAAGATTTATTTTATTAGATGAATGATTTGATTAGATGAAGTATATGAAAAAGAATAATGACATTATTGATTGACCAAAAGATGTAGTGGAATAATTAGATTGCAATGAATCAAATCTATGAGCCACAATGTGATTAATAGTGATGATTCCCCTAACAAGGACACATGTAAGGGAGTGATAGATGATAAATTAACCAATAATTGATGGTGGATGATTAATATAAGAAATGATGGATGTTACAAATTCATCAGGTCCAATTGACATATGCAGTTGATTGATGAAAATATTAGGGAGATGATTATGAGGATGGTGTTTAATCAACATATTGATTGATGAATGATTAATATTATATCTCAAGGATTTGACTAATACATGACTTTAGGATGTTTAAAGACAAGAGATGATTGATGGGAAAGGGAAAAAGTGGCTAATCTAACCTTAGGCACATTATTTTGATGAAGTGATACCTACATAGTTTGAAAATACCTTAGGTAAATGTACTTAAGGCTATATTAGGGGATGACAAAATAAACTAGAGGATGATGATGGTGATGGATGTTAGACATATGATAGAGAGATGTTATATTTTGAGATGTTGATGACTAGATATATTTAATATGATTGACTATAAGATATATAGATGATGACAAAATTACCTGGAAGAATGATTAGATGTTAGATGAATTGAATAGGACGATCAACCTAGATAGATTAGGAGAAATGATCAATCCATCATGTTAGTGACAATCTTAAATATATTAATCTAAACATTGATAATTTGAGCCTTATCATGGTATCAAATAGAAAGTTTTTCATATTAAATATATTTTAAATATCTCAATCTAAGCATTGATCATTTAATCCTTAATAATTTTTATACATAGTCTAGAATCTATCATTTTTATACTAATTGCAATATCATAGATTACAAATTGTGATTTCATTATTTATGTCAGAGCTTTGATAATAAACTCATGGTTTTGTATAACCCCTAAAATAACCCCTAAATTTTATTAAACTTATTCAAAATTGCCTTTTGAGAAATTTTAGTTTTGTTGTTAAAATTGTGATATCACTTAAACTCATAGTTTTGTAGAAAATTGCATGGTAATTTCTAGTGGTTAACCACTTGATACAAAATTATGACTTTATAATCATGATATTATAGAAAATTCATGATATTTTAGTCTATTGAAGTGGTATTTTATTATTCTAATCTCTATCTATGATATTGCATTCTGAAGTTGTAATTTTGCTCTTCATTTTTTCCTTCGAGGTTATCCTTTGTGAGTGCATTTTATAGATCATTTTTAGTTATTTTTGAGTCATTCTAGGAATATTATAAAGACCTTATAAGGGGATACACCCCTTGAAACCATAAGGGGCATTTCCCCTTAAACCTTCAAGGGGTTCTACCATTTTACCCAATTAGGGGATATCATCCCTAGAGCCCCACATTATGACCCAATCACCCATATAGGTTATAGAGTCAAATAAATATTTTATAGTTGTTTTTATTAAGGATTATTAGACTCACATTCTATTTCTTGTAGGCATAAATCTAGTATCCATTTTGTCTTTGTCTAAACTATTATATTGAAGGTTACATTTTGGTCTAACATATTGACTTCTAGGTTATCCCTCAGTATTTTCAATCAAAACTACTAATCATTTTGCCTGTAGGTTACCTTTTTATGAGTGTTAATCAAACTACTAAAAAAATTCTTACAAGTTGCCTTTCAAAAACATTTTCTCATATTGAAAATCGTTTTTTTAATTTTAATCAATTTTTTAAAATGATCTTGACTAAATTCCTTTGTATATATCTTGTATATCTTTGATCTTATGTATATATCACATCTAATTAATTAATTAATATATTTTTTATCTTTTTGTGTATCACTTTATAGCTAAGATAGTGTATGTTCTCCTCCTTAAATCCTTGTAGTGATTCTTAGAGGATTAAAAACCACTAATAAATCCTCCCATTTTTTATTTTTAGGTGAAACAAGATGTGGAATTGACACCCACACACTCACCATAATCTTATGGGGATACTAACCATGGGTTTCATAACCACACACTAATCCATACTCTGTGTTCTAGTGGAGCATAAATATCAGGGACAAATATCATTAAGCTAAGTGGTTAACCCCATACAGGTCATCTATTAAGGGGAAGAGTTTATTTTCTTAACTAGGCATTAGGTAGTACCCTATGAAGACTTGGGCCCCACCAAACCTAGCATGTATTAGGGACTCCCTATAAATCTCATTCAACCTAGCATAGGAAATTTTGTAAATAATATGTGACTTGATGCTGGAGTCAATATTAGCTCTAAAGTGATCATCATGTGCATATGGGGCTGAGAGGGATTAGGAGATTCTATAATAGGTCATCGACCTATAGCCTCACCCATAATTCCATTAGATGGTAGATTTATCAAGTTACACACCCACACCAATTTACTAATATTACATTTATGGTCTATTTGATTTAGTGTGTGTTTTTCTAGATCCATGTTGTTTGTGAGCCAATTTAGCCTTTCACCCAAACCTACACACATTTATCTATATCTTTTACACATATCATCATCTTGTATATCCTTGCCTCATCACATCCTTATCATCAAACTCTTGTACATATTATCATTGTACATCTTTTTACTTGTCTCATCCTATCTCCCATCACCCTTTTGTCTTAATCTCATCCTACTCTAGTCATATCTAGCCATCATTGGTCATACCCCCATCACTTACAAGTGTTGTCATCCCTCCATCTCATCCTATCATAAACCAACCTCATATTATTTAATTAGCCTTAACAACATCATTTTTATAACTTATTATACCTAGTCTATAACCAATATTTGTCACCTCCTAGTCTAGTCTCATCCATCAACATCACCTACATATCCTAATCACATATTGTAATCCACATGTTATCTTAATTCCACTTTATCAATAACCAATAATTTTTCTTGATCTTATCTTTTCTAGTTACCTTATCAACCTTTTCTTACTCATAGTCCAAAAAATTCATACCCTTGTCTTTACTAATCCCCCCATCAAGTTTATAGTAATAATTTTGTTTTCATTCAAGTTGGCAAACAACTCTCTTCATCAGGGTTCTCATCATTAGCTTCTTTTTGTCTAATCAAGTTTGAGTCCTAAAAATTATTAAAATATTCTCAACCTACTAATCTAATCATTACATCATATTTTAATTGATCATCTTAGTCTTGAGATAGTCTTAATCTGATAAATCCATTCAAAATAAGTATCTCAATAAAGTCTAACTCCTAATCCAATCTTATAGTTTGTCATATCTCACTTGGTTGAATCCAATCCCAATCATTAGATTCTAGCTCACATCCTAAGTTGGTATACTTAAATATTATATTATCCCATCTAAAATTTCATATCATTTATTCAAACTTGACACTGAACCAAATGAAGCCTTTATCCAAATTTGTTTTGCACATCCCATCTCCATCCCTCAGTCTATCCATCCAATACCCTACACTTTCTTATTGGGGCTGATAAACCACATCATCCATAATTTTTCTTATCTTCATCAATGGCCTCCAAAACAAATGTGGTAAATACTTTGATTTAATAATTACTTATTTCATATAGGGATATGTTCCTTTTATTCCTCTTTGAGATGAGAAATACACATCTTACAGACTTTGATCCCATCTATCCAACCTTATCTCCTATCTACACCCATTCACATGAATCCCATTCAAATAATCCATCCACCAATAATATTTAGTCATATACTACTTATTATAATAAAAAAAGGAATCATATCCTAACCACCTTCGCTATTACGAGTCGACCCACCTAGTCACATCAATAACCATCTAATTTAATGTCTAATGCTCACACATCCAAGCTATGAATTCAAGAGAACCCTTATCTTTATCTTCATATATCCTTAAAATCCCCATTCCACCAAATTATTGCTACTAACATGTTGGTCTATCCACCCATACAAAATCTTAATCTTGATAGTCCTAAACACTCTTAGTATAATGGTAATAAATATTTTGCATATCACCAAACATGGGGGCATACCATTAATCGATGTCATAATTTACATAACTATGTCCAAGACCTCATTGAACATAGTGACATATAAATTGATAATGCATCAGATGAGCCTACCTCCTTAGGTGAACAAGAATAATAATTCCAAGATTTTGTTCCTGATCATGATCAAACCCTTCCTTCTCTAATCTAAGGTCAAGACATCACATCCATCTTCCATGGTCACCCATCTTTGAAAA
Organism: Torreya grandis; assembly: GCA_037957365.1. Taxonomy (NCBI): domain Eukaryota; kingdom Viridiplantae; phylum Streptophyta; class Pinopsida; order Cupressales; family Taxaceae; genus Torreya; species Torreya grandis. Next base: position 235,951 of record JARHVA010007657.1, on the reverse strand, counting down.
ATCCTCCATCAAAGATGACTCTATTATTAATGATCTTAGTCCTTTCTTCCATCATGAGTCCTTCTATGGGACTATATTTTTTGAATCCATTGTTCATCTAATATATACCCCATGTTGAAAGTTCATTTTTAAACAATGAATATTCTACTCATATCATTGCATCCTATACATCAAAGTCAACATGAGAGTCAATAAAAGTGTTATCTACATCAGGATCATGTTCAACACTAATATCTAAATTAGATTATTCATCAAAAACATCATCCCTCATAGATATTTTCGTAGATGATGAATATTCATGTCATTTTGAAGATACTCAAATTTATCTAACAATCAGTCACCAGACATATATTTTGATCCCAATTAGGATGATGAAGTCATAACTAAGTTTTTATATGCTTTAACTATAAAATATTGTTAGCCAAGATCTGATCCTACCTCAGACATGTGTCTTTCAAATAGTCTTAGTGATCCTTTTTATGATCTTGAGGACATCTCTAATGTTGATACTAGGTCTCCTAAGAACCCCTACGAGGACCATGTTTCCCCATCACAACTCATTGACCTCATAATTCCATATCCACCACCTTCATCCATTATATACCCCTTTCTTCTTTTCGATAATCATTTAATAAACTCCTTCCATATAGATGAATAATAACATCCATCATTGGAACCTTCCTTATGTAGCATAATATGTGCCAAAAATACAAAATTCCAATACCATATTATAAATATCATACATGATGATCAAATCACCTTTGATCCAATAAGTCATAATCAATAAAATTCAAATCATCAACCTAATCCAAAAAATTTATTCCCATAGTAAAAGAAAAAATTTGGTACTAGGGGATTATACAAATTAAAATAATCATTATCTATCAAGTCAAAAATCAATTTCCTCTAGTTAATCCCAAAGATAGGAACCGAGAAGCAGTCAAGATATAATCAAGTCTCAAGATCAAAATAATGCTATAATGTTATTAGTATGACTGATAATCCTTCAAATAATCAATTTAAATATGAACCACAAAGTCAAAGAGTCTTAGATCTCTTAAAGTCTTTTATCATATGGTACCAATCAAATACAAAATCTCCAACATCTCCAATGATGTCTGTGACTGCTAGTCTTAATCCCTAATCATCCATCACACAATCCTATCATGATCCTCACCTTTGTTCAAGTGCAAATACCCCACCCCCTATCAAAATCTTGATCTGATCTAATCCATACCTCCCATCACTTTCCTAGGTATTATTATCTCTCATAGGGGAAATGAAGATACCTGGCCTAGATATCTAGAGGGGTCACAATCAAGAATCATCAAATATCATAAGGACATTAATACATCTAGTGGCCAAAACATGGTCCTAACATCACATATCTATATAATAGGTGTTGGATAAATATCTAGCCAATGTCAACATTATTTCATCTTGTAATCACATCCAATAAATTGAGAAGCCATCTAAATTTTTTTTTTAAAATGTAAAATAAATTAAAATAAAAAAATCATTCATCTAATGGTGAAAGTAAGTCTTATGGAACCTTGGGCACATACCATGATGAAAACTAATATCTAGAATTTTGTTAAAATAATCTATTATCTAAATTTTACCTCAACACTTTGGGTCACAATCCATATTAATTATTATATCCCTTGTTAGCCTTGTTTATATCACCCACCCATGTCATACTTATCTATCTTATACCTTACTTCATTGTTCTTACCCATCACCTACCATCATTTCTTTCCTCTAATTATGTACATCCTTACTTCCCATATTTACATTTTTAAGGATATGGAAGGTGACTTTAAAAATGTTTTGGAATCACCTTGGCATATCCTCTAATTGACACTCAGGTAACTAGACATTTGGCTACTTCATGATGTGGTCATTAGCAATCCCTAATCCATTCTTCCATGGTCTTCATCCTCCTTTTTATATCACCTTCATATATTTGTCATTCCATCCATTTGTCCTTATCTTGATTGTTAACCTTTGTATTCCCTTTCTTAGTAATCCCATTTGTATAATGTATATACATATTATCAAAAGCCCTGCAAATTGAAATATGTTAAAAATAAAAAAATTGTAAAACATGGAAAAATAAAAAATATTCTTAGATGTCTTATCTTATGAATATTCCCAAAATTGTATCTACCTCCATGCCTTTAATATTTCACAATGAAGTCATAGCCTTTTATCCTCCTATTGTCTTTCATCCTTTTTTTGAACCAAGGAAAATATAGATTATATCAAGCTAACATTTTCCTAGTCTCACTTTTTCTTGAGCAGTCTTACATATCTCATCTAACTATCCAAATAATTAACTTAATCCTAGTCTAGGTACATATATCCAAATCCTCATCCAAGTCCATTCCTGGTCTATGTTCCTATCCTAAATCCATATGCTAATAATCCTAATCATCATCATTAGTCTATTCCAAATATAAGTCTATCCTAGGTCTACAACACACCATGATCATCTTAGTTTAGCCCATCACCCAATCACTCATCCCATAATTAGGAAAGACATAATGAAACTACATGTAGATACCTGGGTGTTTTATTTGTATGTTCTATGTTGTTTAACTTTATCTGCATCATGTATCTCTTGTTTGTTTTATGTTTTATCTATTTATGTTTATTTCTAGTCTTACATCATGTCTCTTTTTATCTATTGGGTAATGAATGAGGATGTTATTAGGTTAGAAAAGATAAAATAAATATTATATATGTCCTTAATGATGCATAGTTTGTTAGTTTACCATGAAAATTTTCATAACATCTTCTTGGTCATACTTATATCATGAGGCATCCTACCAAGTGTTATATCCTATTGCTTAGAATATGATGAGCCTTAATACAATAAGGATGGATTGATAATTTATCCTAATATATATAATTTGTTCATCCCAATCCATTCATCTAATATCCAATCACTCCTTTGAGTAATTTTTTCATCACATTTATATCCTCTAGTCAGTCATCGAACATCTATCTAGTCATCCACATCTCAACATCTAACATATCTATATAATATATCTAACATCCATCACCATCATCATCCTCTTGTCTATCTCATCATCCTTGAATCTAACCTAAATTACATTGGCCTGAGGTATTTTTACACTATGTAGGAAACACTTAGTCACATAATTTGTCCAAGGTTAGCTCAGCTAGTTTTTTCTTCTCTCATCATTTATCTTTTGTATTTCATCATCCTCAAGTATTTTATTAGTCAAATACTTGAGCTATAATATAAATAATTAATTAATCAATCTATTGTTCAGTCACCATCCTCATAATCATCTCCTTAATATTTTCATCAATCACTTATATATGTCGATTGGGCCTGACAAAATCACAACTTCCATATTTTCTTTTATTAATCATCCACCATCACTAATCAGGTAATTTATCATATATCACTTCTTTGAATGTGTCCTTGATAGGGGAATGATCAATATTAATCACATGGTTGATTATTGATTTCATGCATTGTAATCTAATTATTCCCCTACATATTTTGGTCACTCTATCATATCTTTCTTATATTTCATCTCCTTCATCATATCAATTGAATTCAAATTTAAGATACACTCATAATTCATCTCATCAAATCAATCTCATCTTGGATTATATCTCTCCCTTCCATGTATCCTCATTTGGGATATGTTTAAAGATTACATCCTTTTATCTTATCATCCTCCAATTATGGTTGATTCCCCCTTGGGATGAGTCAATAACTAAATCATATTCATTTATTCTCCCTATTCATATGTCTTTGATGAGGGAATAATCCATTTGAAGCTCACTTCTCAGATCGAGTTTATTTTATTCACCATCTATTTCACATTTCTCATCCCATCCCCTTATCCATTTGTCACATCTCACCACTCATTTCCTCTTTTGAGTATCCATATTTCTCATTCATCCCTGTATGTCCCCTCAATGGGGCATCATATCCCCTAACATGATTTACTAACATTCATACATGAACTGAGTTTTATTTGAAATACAATTACTCCTTACATCTTGACCACTCAAAATGCCATTTCAAATAGGGGTAAGATGTATGCACCTAAATCTACTCACCTTAATTATTCTAATTAATCCTACTAATTAATCCTTTTTATCCTAATATTAGTCATATACATAATATCCCCCCCATCATTTATTCATTTAATAACCTTATTTATACACCACTAATAAATTAACCCTCCTAAGTCATGTCTTATCCCATGCTAATCCAAATTTTCTATTATTTTATCATTTAAAATTCCCATGACCCACCTACACACCTATGCTAGCCTACTCTATTGTTTGGGAATTTAAAATTCCCATGACCCACCCACCTACCTACAATAGACTACTACTAAGATGTTCAACACCCCTAGTACCTAATCACCCATCTAATCCTTAGCATAATATCTCACTAATCCCAATGAATCCCGATGGAAATTATATAATTATGTAGTTTTATAACCTCCTTTAATTGGGCCCCTTCTCTCTAGAAGCTTCTATTGTAAAGGCTTCCAAGGAATTTTTAATTCTTGGAAATTCCTCTACCCTTTATCCTTATGTATTAACCTTAAATGTAGTCCATAAATATTCCCTCCATGGATTATTTATAAAAGTGTCTCCTCCATGGAAACAAACTAAAAAACTAATGAATCTATATAATTTCCATGATCAACTAGTCTATAAATCCTTAATCACAAACATCAATCAAGCTATTATCATGCTAGAATTCTAAGTCTAATTACAATCAATAATCCAATAATTTGGTTTGAATATCAATGAGGGAAGATAGGATAAATAAGGAATTGTTAAGATTCATCTTATTGTTTATGATTTTTTTCATTAATCTCTCCTATTAAGTGTGATTGATATTTAATGTATTTTGATGTAATTACACAATCAAATCCATTTTCCTAAAATTTCATCTACATTTTGATTAAATTTATTTGATTATGTAATTACATCAAAATACCCAAAATATAAATCACACTTAACAGGAGAGATTATGAAAACAAATTAGAAATAATAAGATGAATCTTACCAATTCCTTGTTTCTCCTATCCTGCCACCAAGAAATTCAAATAAAATTAATTATTTTTTTATTACAATTATACTCAAAATTCCATCATGATAATAGCTTGATTGATGTTTCGATTCAGGATTTATGGACTAGTTGATCATGGAGGTTATATGGATTCATTAGTTTTCTAGTTGGTTTCTATTTAGGAGAGGCTTGTATAAATAATCCAAGGAGGGAAGATATATGGATCACATTCAAAGTTGAGCCATGAGGATCAAGGGTGGAGGAATTTCCAAAGAATTAAAAATTCCTTAGAAGCCTCTAAAATAGAGGCTTCTATAGAGAAAGGTCCAAGTTAGAGGGGATTCTAGGATTACAAAACTATAGATTCCTCTTAGGGACTAATTAGGATTTGTAGGGGATTAGGTGATTTATATGAGAATGATTAGGGGGCACAGGTGTATGAGAGCCTATGAATGGGGTTAGAAGGTGGGTAGGTAAGTCAAAAGAATTGTAAACTCCAAAATTATGGATAAGAGAGATTAGGATGGTAGATGACATGATCTAAGAGGATTAAATGATTGGTAGGGTAGAAATAAGGTTAGTGAATAAAGACATGATGAGGGGGATATTAGATAAATGACTATGACTAGGATAAATGGGATTAATTAGAATAATTAAGGCAAGCAAAATTTGGTGTATACATAAAGATAAAATTACTTTTAACAAATAATAACTCATTTACTTATCTTACACATATGGATATTGACCTAGAGAATGAAAAATCCAACCTAACATCAAACCTCACCTTTAAATAAAGAGAAAACACATCCATACAAATATATAAAATAGTGAAATACATATTACATAGATTAAAGATAAAACATTTCATAAAACCAAAGAGTCAGTTGAGATTTTGTTTATTGGTCAATTACAAAATGTAATTGTGTTAAACATGGAAAACATTCCCAAAAAATATACATACCTCTTTAGGAATCAATAAAACATATCAAAAGTAATTATTGAATATAAGCATGATAAAATTACCACCTACATCGAACATGTATTAATAATATATGAAAACACTTTGTAAATAAAAATACTTTTATTCATATCATGCAATAAGAGGACATTCATTAGATAGGTGTAGTGATTTAATATATAAATTCAATAACTAATTTATCATAAAAAATTCTAACTTTCTTGAAATTATTTTCAAAGAGCTACTACTAATTAATAAAATCAAATTTCTAAAGACATTTTAAAATTATCAAGATTCAAAATAAATGGAAATGTAATGTGACCAAAAATTTGATAAATATTATCACTTATTATATGATCATTCATATTTGGGGGATAATAGTCACCACCAAAAAAAAATTTAATTCCTAAACATGGCAAGCCATTAGCCTAAATGATACTTATTTACTTTACTATACATTACTATCTATATTATCTGATTTATTGTTTACTCGATCAACCTCTCTTGATTTTATAGATTTATTAATCTATATATTTTTCACATGGGTGTGTACATATTATTCTACATTATTTATCTTATATCCATTGAATTTGATTTGATTATTTTGTTTTGTTGGTCCTTTCCTTTTAATTGTTTGTCCTATTCTAAACATTCATGCTAGTTATCATGTAATGAAATGTGTATACATACAATTTATAGTAATATAATATTAGTACATGTTCTTTGAGGTAAGATCCACTTAAATATTACAAAAATATCCTACATACCCATTTCTCTAATATATCATTTCTTTTTTCATGGCACACACTGAACTTACACTATCACATATATATTATGGGTTACACATGTTATGACATTTTAGTATACATTTACTATTATGACTCTTTCCCACGAGGGTGAATGCACCTATTGTTATTTATTTCACATATTCCTTTGATACATAAGGTTGGCATACCATGGGATCATACCACTTGACTTAACCTTATTGATATTTATTTAATATTATAGTTGGATCATGCTATGCATTTGAATATTAATTAGTTTGTTTGGATCCTTCCTATTCTTATAATTAACAACCTTTCCTCTTTCCCTTTCTCTATTAATTGAATTATTACTTACATCAATATTTTAAAAAGTTAAAAATGAAAATTTAAATGTTTAATAAAGTATAAAAAACAAAATATTAAAAAAATGTATAAAAACATTCAAATATTTAAAAATATAAAACTAAGACCTATACATGTATTGATTTGATGGTAAACATAGTTTCTTGATGTAATTTTTAATATACATGATGAATGACATAATTACTTTTTATGCATATCCTCCTACAAGTATACAAGAGTTTAATGTAGGGCATATATGTTTTACATGATAAATGGACATATACATGCATGATATTGATCACACCCATAGGAAACATTTATACATTGAGGGCATGTGAATGCTTGGTACATGTTGAAACATGTTTCAAATTATATCTATTTATGATAATTTGTTTATCATATTACACTACTTATATTATTTACACCTAAATTTCTCTTATTCAAATATTTAGCATTATATTTCCTATATATGTTTTTGTGTTATGTACTATATGCTAACATTAAATATTATTTGGATTAACAATACTTTCTCCATTTTTACTTGATGTTAATTATTATTAAATTACTTGATAATTGTTTTGTTTTATATCCTATTTTTTATAGTTACATAAATTTTATATTCTTAAGTCATGTGTTATATGTGTTAAGTGTTCATATAATATATGTCATAAACTTGTCATGTAGATGTTATGTTGAATTTGAGTCATTTATTGTATTTTTATGTGATTATTTATTATGATGTGTGTGCGTATTGATTATTTATTATAAGTTTGTGTATGTGTGTGTGTGTGTGGATGTGGGTGGGTGTGTTATTGTTGTTGCGATTATTGTTCTTGTTGTTATTGTTGTTGTTGTGTGTGTGTGTGTATTTATATGGATCTAATTAAATTTTATTGTGTTCTTAGTACCATGATTTATATGACACACTTCTATATTATGTTTTATCTATTTATATTTACATGTCCATTCATTCATATAATGTGATTATAATTACTATATGATTCATTGAATTATCTATCTAGCATTGATAAATGTTTATATATTGATTATCATGACTATATATTTTTTTTCTACTAACAAAAAACTGCCCTTATCCTAGTCTACATGTTTCATATGTTCTTAAAATAATAAATGTTTTTCTATGAGGACATATATTATCATGTTTTTATATGTAATTTACATGATTATACTTTTTATATAAAACACAATATGTGCATAAATATTTATTTTTAAATGATTGATATTCAAGCTTCATCCCTCATATCAAAAGGGGGCATAAAATGAGATTGTTTTAGACATTCAAGCCATGTTAGATAGACCATTTCACATCTTAATAAATATTATACTAATAAAATTTGCCCTATTGAGCATATTGAGGAATAACTAAGAAATTCTATGAAATTTAAAGAGACATATGTTACTGTTCTATATCAATTTGAGGGATACATGGATGATATAGGGCATGAAATTTATTCATAAAAACACTTTCTTTTTTTTACATATTTAGGATTGATGGCGAATTTTAGTACTATGTGATCAATTTAGGTATATATCCATTATCAATGGTTGATCCTCTTACATTCAAACTTGAATTTTGAGATCTAAAAGTACAAGTGGTTATCATGACACCCTTATTTTATTATTTAGCCAAGAAGAGGATAACAATAAATAACATTTTATCGATTTTAATGATGATTATTTTCAAACCTAAGACAATGTGGTTGGGGTTCTATATCACTCAAATTTTACACCACTTTCTCTAATAGCAATTACGACATTTACACTCCTCAACTCAACATTTCAAAAGTTGTATCTTGTTGAGGCATGTCCAAATTCAATAGGTGGTATCTTGGTTTACACAACATTAAGTGTTATTTTTATTATCTTTTTAATTTAAAATTATTTCAATGATTTATATTAATTATCATGATATGAAATTATTATACACATATTTATTCTAGGTTTCACATGGAGTAAACAATAAATTTTGTCTATAAGTATAAATACTAAGTGTGGTTCTCACAACTATCAAACTTATTTATGTTATCCTTTTAATTTATAATTCTTAGTAATAGATTAAAATGGGAGAATATGTAATCACCTATATTTTCTATATTAAACTTTAGAAACATCAATTTGACATACTTTTAAATAATTAAATAATATTCATATATGTTAATTTTGAGTAAACCTTCCTTCTATTAATGTACCCATCCACTATATTATCCACATTTTTTCACCAAACATATATATTTAGGATTAAAGTAATCTATACATGAACACATTTAGAATACTATACAAATATTTTCCATATATTAAATTCTTATTTTCAATCCAATAATTATATCAATAATCTTAAATAATTATTGCTACCATAGGTATCTTCCTCTAATTTAAATGACCAAAGTCCCTTAACAACTATTTTTCAAATTTGGAAATCTTGAATAGGTTGGTCCAAGCATGTTTCATAATTTAATAGTAATGGGATATTAATGGAGAATCACCTATATGTTAAAATCATTCATATGGTTGTCATACATATTGGAAGAACTTAGAAATACCTTGGATGATATCTCAATATCCTAGAACATTATTAAAAAAGCATATAATTATCTAAAATAATCAAGGATCAACCCTATAATAGGTCCAAATTTCAAGGTTGTGAATGCCAAAAATAAAGGTGGGACTATATTCTATATTGTTCATGATTTTAAACTCTCACTTATATGATATAACTATATGTAGTTTAAACCCAATTAAAAGTATTGGAATGAATATAATTATAAACCATTGAATGGTGAGAATTTGGGGTAATACAAACAAAATTAATAACTCATTCATAAGGTATCTTTAGTTGATTAAAAAAATGAGTTTGGAAAAAATAGATAGGAAATATTTGATATCACATGGGATAAAACATTTCACATAGCCAAAAATAAACTATAGGTGTAGGTGCAGGGATCCTAAAAACTATTAGTTAAAATTTAAAACGTTTGTCTTCATGGGTGTGACAACCTTATTATTTTAACAATGTTCATATTTAGACATGTAGTGCTTTACACTTATCTAGTTGAGTCTACCTTATGAATTTTTAAAACATGAGATGTTATTGATTCATTATGACTAAGACAAATAATATATATGTTATGATATGTTATGTTTAGATTACACAAGAAAAATTATACACTTATATTAAATGATTATTCTATGCATTGTGATCTTAGTTTACTTATGTTATGTGATTGTTCATTATGATGCATATTTATTCTATACCACTATAAATATTTCTATTAAGATTTTTTTTACTATACATATATTTGTATGATCAATATTATGTTATTACCATTTATATGTGATGCCATGGATATGTCTTATGCATGTTATATGGATTGATATCACTTGTAATTTTATAATATACATATTTGGATATAATTTTATGTGCATAATGTTGTGCATGTGACAAAGGAGGTAGAAAATGGAAATAGGACTATGTTGGGTATGATAACATCCTTGATAGAGTCATGACATATCTTATTTACCCTTCCATGATCCAAACCACTCCTTTTATATTTGTGTACTTATTTGTAATTGTAGACATCCTTAACTGATTTAGGAATATTCACCCCCCTTAGATTCTATTAACACCTTTAATTATTAAACTTAGATCTATACTTAAGTTTTATTTCAATAATAATTTTTTTAAATACACTTAAGTAGCCCCATTTGACAAAAAACTCAGATGGGTTATAATAGCTAAAATTTTTAGAGTGACAAAAATTAATTCTTATGTATTTTGTGTTCAATTTTAGTCCTTAGAGAAATACAAAAGTTAGAACATATTTTTAATAACCTTATACTAATTTTGATCTATCCCATGTTTAATTTATGTCATGTGATAGTGGTTTCATTTATGAGGTATGGATCTACTTGATTAACCACATGGACTTGTAAGTGGAGTTATAGAGAGGAAATAAATTTTTTTCATGAGCCATGGGATGGAAAGTGACAAATCTCACATTCCCATTGGCTTATAGATAATCGATTTGAGCATATATGAGGAATGAAATTCCTCCTTGAGATGAATTTTTCTCATTTTGTAAATTAGGAAAATTAGAGTGGAGAAGATAAGGAGAAATAGGATGAGCTTGAGGAAGAGATTAGATAAGGGTTAGCTTATCCATTGACAAATATTGTAGAGGTGTTCTTGATTGGACCCAAGAAGGAAATAAGTTAGTCTTCAATTCCCCATTTTATTTAATTTTATTTACAATCAATTTATATTTTATCCCTTCCTTTAATTTAAATTTTCAAGAGGAGTAAGTCGCTTTGATAATGGCCACCATGTGGTTTTAATGCCCATTTTAGATTGGGGACTTAATATCCCTCCTAACTCTTGGATATTTTTTATGTCATTCTATTGTCTTCAAATTTTAGAGTTATAATGCCAAAATTTATGTTATTTTTCATATGTAGTGTAAGTGGTAGTGGAACTAGGTTACCATTCCCTCCTACACAATTTATTTTTACGTAGTAGTATTGGACATTGGGACCAAAATACCCTTGTTCTCTAACATGTTATTATATGTGGTAGAAGGTGTGTATTCCCTCTCATGGCCAAGATATGGTAGAACATGGGTGGGGATTTTCAAATTTTATTCTTCTCATTCAATAGGCTTATTGCATTGGAAATATGTATGGATACATTGTGATATTTTTAAATTTTAAATAGTGGTTTTATTTCCTTGTATGTTAATTTTTACTAATGGAAGACTCTTTTATGTAGTTGGACTCATAACCTCCTATAAGCATTTACTAATTAAAATTCCTTTTTTTTCCTTGTTACCATATAAATATGTATTTATCGACCGGTCCACCTTAAAAAATGATGTGATGATGCCTATATCTATGATTCTTAGACTCAATAGTTCCTAAGGTAGCTTCCTAACGATGACAAATGGATGGGAGGTGACCCTCATTTGGTTGGGATTTTGGATGCATGTGGAGTCCTTATGAATACCAACTTGTTTGACATTATTTATTTACTTTTAAATAAATTATGTCAGCCATTTGAAATCCAATGTTATTATTTTTATTTTAGTTTAAGAGTATGTATATATTGGAATCAAATTTGTAATAGTCATTGATAATAGCATGATTTTCTTAATAACATGCATACTCTTCCAATTAAGTGTATCAAACTATAAAAATGATGGAAATGATTATATTATGTTAAAATTAAAATTTTATATTCTATATTTGACATGTATATCTTTGTATTTTTATAGTTAATGGAAAAAATGTTCTGTTTCTTTAAAAATGCCAAATTTATTGATATGTGTGAAGCTAATGAAGGATATATACATTTTTATAGTTTTTAAACTCTTATAAATATTGAAATATATCTCAATTTTTGGTTTAATGTAAATTAGTGGATATATGGGAATTTATTAAATTTACAAAAAAATATTGGGGCTATGGGTGAATTTATATTAATTTTTAATGTTTATCCTATGAATCTCATTACAACCCATTTATAAATTAATCAAAATTAAAACACTTTTTAATCAATAAAATGAGATGTTTAGGTTCCCAAAATAATTTTATATTAATCTTGGAAAAAATTGGCACCCAACAACACTAGTTTTATAACATTTTGATAAGCGGTGCTCATGATATTAACTTTTTAAACAAGTTAGTCTATATGGTGTTTCCTTATAAAATATAGGACCTCTAGGATGACAATGCACCCTTGATATAGGTAAAATTCCTAAAATAGAGCTCATATATTGGGATTGACTAATCACCAAAGTAATAGGTTATGTTTTCAATTCATTAGTGAATAGTAGTGTATTTATTTTACTATGTCAATAAAATGACAATTTTGGTTAGGTCATGTAGCTTTTATAACCACATAACTACAAAGCCACTAATATTGAGTTAAGTTGAGGTGGTTATTATAGTTAACCTCTAAGATACTATAAATTTTAACAAATAATATTAATATTATTTAATTAAAACATTATATTTGATAAATTTTTACCCTACATAGAATATATTTAAAGCCATAGATTTTGATAACTATATGCCTACTTTTGTTCCTTTGATTTTGGTGACTTGGTGGCTCAAAGTTGGGATGGTCCCAAACGGAATCCCATACTTTTTTTTGATATTCCACATGATGTAATTTTTAAGACTTGGAACCATATAATTTTTTATTTATAACCACTTTCTCCTTAGATGTGCCTTAGAACTCTTTTCAACCTAGCAAAAATGTTTTAGAGTTGCAATTGTAGAGACTCGATGGTTCAGAGGTGGTGGAAACCAAAATGGACTACCACTCAAATTTGTGTCCTCTTCTACATGGAATTGGTTTTATAATTTATAAACTCATATTTTTCACTTTGTGTTTTTTTCTTATGGAAACTTTTTTGGGCATTGTTAGCTATCATAGGATTCTGGGAGCCCCAACAGGAGTTGACCTAAAATAGGACACAAAACATAAAATATGAAACAACGTTTTTATTAAATTTCACCTTAGACTTCATGACATCCATTAATGGTTGTGATGGATCTTGAATCTCCTAAGACCTATTTATAAATCTTGGTAGACCAAGACATCCTAGATGATTTCTATCAAACTGGGTACCTAAAAATAAATCTCAAGAATATTTCTATCATGTTATAAAATTGAAATGTTTTAGCCAAAATGTTGGAGATTGCATTAATGGTAGTTTTTTGGGGCTGATGAAGGAGAGCATGTATGACTACAATAAACTTCATCTTCCAACACCTCCTCCTTCATTTCAAAAATCTAAGTTTTGAATTGCCTCTATAAAGATATTTAGGGTTCATCTTACTTTGACCAAATTCGATGGGCAAGATTGGTTTTATTTGATAATGGAGATTGGTTTATGCAATATAAAAGGGCTTAAACAAGATATTTTAGAAACCTTTTGACGTCTTATGTGAATTAATTGATATTTTTTATCATTTTATCTAAGCCAAGTCCACATGATATTAAACTTTATTTATGTCTTAAGTGATAGTGAAGACTTATTATTGGCTAGAATCACTTGGAACCATTATTGAAATCCATTGTGAATTAAGATGTCCCATTAAATAAATTTATTCCTTGAACCCACCTTCATTTAGTTGTGAATTAATTTTCATCCTTAGGGTCATGAATCCCACTAGCACCACTTAGAGAGATGTAGGCTTATGTGAGATCCGATATGTTGATTAGAGAACGTGGGATCTTTATGGTTACATGGTGACTATACATCCACTTGCACATTATTTAATTTCCATGTTTTAAATATAGCTATGTATAATGTGTGTGGTATTTCAAAAAAAAATATGTAATGTTTTTATGTGTTTTCATTTTATTAGTTTTTTTTGCATGGTAGTGAGTGTTTAACTTTATTGGTAGCATATATTGTCTATTAGCCCTTACTTCAAACCTGAGCACCTAAAAAATCATACCTTTAGAATTTATATATCTTGTTTCATCTTCTATGAGTTAAAAAAATTCATAAATGATTATGTTAATCATCCTTTATTTATCTTGTCATTTATAAGTCAAGTTGTTGTAATTATCTATTAGCCTATTTTTAATTCATATTATTAGGATTAATTCCATTAATTTTTAAATTTTAATTAGTTTATATTTTACAATATTTTATATCTCGTAGGTTTAAAATATTCAAAATTAATCATCCCCTATATAAATCTCTTCTTATGTACTAAGGTATACTTCACAAGAACAAAACTCTAAAATCATCAAGTGTACCTTCATTATATGAGTTTGCATTAAATCATAATATTTCATAAATTTAAATTTTAACTTAATTATATAAATTTTTCATGGATAGATAAAATATTAAAAATAAATAAATGTTATGTATAGGAAGAGTATTCATAACCTCATTATTGAGGTAGGGTTCAACATAGATGAAGTAGAAGAGGAGGGGACACATTAGAAGAGAACCTACTCCACTAGATAGTATTTTCATTGAAATGAATGAAATAATAGTAATTTTATTTTAAAATTAGGACATCATAACATTTATATATATGTATATTGTGTTAATATTAAGTAAAGAAACATATATCTAATACTGAATGTCTAGATAGTAAATCTAATGTTCAACCTCAACCAATATAAAAATACAAATTATATCATCCATAACTTCCATTATAGTTATGAATACAATCCTACTAACATTTATAAGGATTAATAAATATCTTGTTAATATAATGTATTCCAATGTAAAGTTGGAGTTTTTGAATAAAAATACCTTTTCATGTAAAATTTTCTAAATATGTTTCATTAAAAGAAGAGTGTGTTAAATTTAAAAATATGGTAGTGCATTTATTTTAAAATGAACATTAGTGTGATGAGGTGGAGGATAAATTTTTTAAAAATTTATAATGAATATCAACCTAATATGGACATTAATCTTGAGGAAATTGAACAAGATTTTTTTATTTACTCAAACTCATTTGTTTTTGATTATATAAGGTGGCAGACCAAGAGCTAAAACCTTAAAGAACTAGAGGAATCACAAAGGCAATCAACATAAAATATGCCTTATAATAGGAATGACATGATCAATGTACCAATAGACATAGCAAACTAAAATAATACAAGAATAAGAAAAATGAGAGACAGAGAAATCTCTCCTCACATAAACATAGATTTGATGAGGTCATTTAATTTCTCAGTATTCTCTGCATTGACAACAAAATCAATATTACCCAAGTCCTACATCATAGACATGTTCATGTGAATAGAATTCTAGAGCCTAGTGGTAATGTTTTGCTCCAATTTTTGGATGCAACCCTTCAAGACAATAATTTTAGATTTCAAACCAATCTCAGTTTCAATTTCCTCATCAGCTTCCTCCACATACATCTTTCCCTCTTGTTAGAATTTTTTGCAATGTTAGCACCATCCTCCATAGTAGCCTCAAATTCTCTTGTCTCCTATTTACCATTAGTATCCTCAGAGATTTCTTGAACTTCCAATTCCTTATTCTCTTCCTCCTTAGTGGATTCCTCTAAGGTGCTCTTTGAATAATCAATAAGCCTAGCCTTGGGAGTGGGTTTTCTAAAAATCCACCCCAACTATCAAACTCCTGAGTAGAGTCCCTCCTTACTAACCTTAGTGGACATATAAGATTTACCACCTTGACCCCCAGTGGTCCTACTAAGATTTTTATGGGTCCCCACAGTGGTCCCCCTAATACCCTCCACACCAGCATAAAACTTCCTCTTCTTGCCCTTTGTGCTTACAAAGGAGCTAGGGTTGTCAACAGGGGTCTCCTCAAGAGTAAAAGGAGACTTATTTATTTTTGGTAGAGACAAGGGAAAGATAAGGCTCATCAACTGCATAACCAGCTAAAGGGTTAGAAGAAATTTCCCTGCTATCAATTCTAATAGTCTTGGATGGCTCAAGGGCATGGTGGAAATTATACAAACAAAAAATGTGGCCCTAATGGAGGGGGATAGGATTCACATTAGGTTTTTTTTCCAATTTTCCTCTCACCCTAAGGATAGAATGTTCTAAGGAGGAGAGCAGATAAAAGGGAAAATTGATGAGACCATTACACCTAAAATGATTTAAAAGGGGGAGATGACAATTATAAAACTTCATGAATCATCCTTCTAGAATGAAGTACTTCATGAGGATGAAGTACACATTGTCCCATAGCTTGAGTAATTTAGCTCGATCAAATCCTCCTTGGTAAGGAGAAAGTTGTTCACTGTCTCCCAAAAATAGCTTTTGGCTAGAGAGGTCTATGATTTTTTTTCCTTTGTAGCTTCATCCCCTATGTGGAAATTCCTATAGCCATAGCTATTACCTTTTAAAAAATCTCAAATCTAATTCCTCCAATAGTGACTCATTAGTTTAACCAAGACCTCATGAATTATTTAGACAGGTTTTCATCAAACCCATTGAGCCTCTCTAGGTAGGGACCAATCCCACCCTCTTTATAGTAGTTCCAGACCAACAGGTTATCTTTGAACTCAAATCAAGAGATTGGTTCCATTCAAATTTTTTCACCCCCATTTTGGATTTATAGACCAGACCTGGAGAATTCCCAATTTTTACCTTCGTAGTTAAAGTGGCTTCAAGCCCTTACTCTCAAATATGCATAATGATAATGTGATAGCACATAATTTAGAGTATCATCCGGAGATGACATTTACTCTTCCCATGCTTAAAAATAATTTTTTAGTGATCTCCATAATGAATTTTGCTCACCTTAACACATTGGTACAATAAATCAGAAATGATTATCAAAAGAGTACAATAGGCACCAAACTCTGAGATTCACATCAGCACCCTCTAAAGGGACTGACTAATAGAGCTATCCTTCTCATATGTCTGACTCATCCTTAACAAGTCATTTATTTTTGGATAAGATCCCTAATGTTTAAAGGTATATGATCTATTTGGCACCAACATTGCCAATTTGAAAAATGCTGGCTGAGATTGGCACATGCATTAACAACACTATTTCCCTCTCTATAAATATGTGAAATATCAACTTTGGTAAGCTTCTGCAGAAAAAATTGAATATCCCTAATGATATATTTTAACTTAATTCCCACATTCAATGCTTTGTGAGCTTCATTGATGACAAATTTAGAGTCCCCCTGGATACTCAAATTCCTTATACCTAGGGATATAGCCAATTTTATCCCCTATAAGAGAGTCATTGCTTCAGCTTAGTTATTACTCTAGTACCCTATTTCACCAACATAGATAACAATCATCTACCCTTTTTCATTTCTTATAATCCCTCCTCCACTGGCTTTACCATTAGACTTAGAGGCCCCATCAACTCATTTGTTAACAACATGAAAATCTAGAACATAAATGTTGGGTGCTATATTATCATTTATGAAATTAAAAAAAGACAATATTTGTTTGTACATTTTTTTCATAGCTAGACAAAATATTAAAAATAAATACATTTTATGTATAGGAAGTGTATTCACAGCCTCATTATTGAGGCAGGGGTCGAAATAGATGAAGTAGAACATGAGGGGGACACATTAGAAGAAAACCTACTCCACAAAATAGTATTTTCACTGAGATAAATGAGATTTTTTTTTTAATATTAAGGAATAATAATGTTGATATATAGATATTATGTTAATATTAAGTAAAGATACATATATCTAATATTGAATTTCTAGATAATAAATTTAATGTTCAACTTCAACTTCAACCTCAACCAATATAAAAATAGAAATTATATCTTCCCTAAATTCCATTATAGATGTGAATGGAATCTTAATAACATTTTAAGGAGTAATAAATATCTTATTAATATAATTTAGTCAAAATTAAAGTTGGATTTTTTGAAGAAAATATCCTTTTCATGTAATATTTTCTAAATATGTTTTATTAGAAGAAGAGTTTGTTGAACTTAAACATATGGTAAAACATTTATTTCAAAATGATCATTAGGATGATGAGGTGAAGGATAAATTTGGTAATT
The DNA here is from genome assembly GCA_037957365.1 of Torreya grandis. Classification (NCBI taxonomy): domain Eukaryota; kingdom Viridiplantae; phylum Streptophyta; class Pinopsida; order Cupressales; family Taxaceae; genus Torreya; species Torreya grandis. Next base: position 217,297 of record JARHVA010007657.1, on the reverse strand, counting down.
TATATAATGAATATCAACCTAATATGGACAATAATCTTGAGGAAATTGAGCAAGCTTTTTTCTTTTATTTGGTCAAACTCATTTGTTAACAACATGATAGTCTAAACATAAATGTTGGGTGTTATATTGTTATTTATGCCATTGAAAAGGGTTTCCTTGATAAAAACTAAATGTCAATGTTTTATTTATGTTAAATGATAGTTCCTTTTGTATGTATTTATGTATGTATGTATGTGTGTATGTATGTAGGTACATATGTACAGATGTATAATGTGATTTTAACTATGACTTGCTAAAAACTAGTTTATTGAATAGAAAAAACACACTTATCTCCTCATATTAAGAGGAGTAATAAATATAATTAAAATTTAGGAGATTTATATTAAAATTATGATGAATGCATGTATTATTTAATTCTATTTAATAAATAATATGAGAATGATGTGGATTTTCCAAAATGTGAAGCACCATGATATTAAAAAGGAGTTAGAGGCACTACAATTCCAAATAAGATATTATGAATTTATAATAGTTCTTAGACTTAGGTGTCTTTTTTGTTATAATTCACTTCTAAACTTCATATCATGGAATTAAAATAATATAAATAATGATGGACTTTTTCATGTTTCTTTAGATTAAAATTCAATTAAAAATATTGAGTATTTATGACCTAAAAACATTAGATACAAGTCATGAAATGTATAGTTTAGTTTTATAAGGGATGTTGTTAACCCCTTTTCTAGTATGTCAACTAGCTATTCCTTTTAGCCAATAGTGTTTATAAATTAGAATATTCCTAAATGGTTTATGATTCATAAGGATAAATTAATGTTTTCATTATTTTTGTACGTAGTAATATTTATATCTACCTTGAACCATGAATTTATAAAATTTAATAAGTATATGATGGAATTACAATATATGGCCATGAGAAATCTATTGGTAAAATGAAGTTCACTTATGACTAATTATTATGTTGAATTTTCAATATTTTATCAAGTATTTATAATATATTAAATTTTGAAATAAAAATATCATATGTATTTTTGTTTATTCACATTATTACTAGATTCATAAATGTTTTCTATATGCAAGTATTTTTAAAAAATCTAAATATGTATGTCCAAGTTATGGAAATAAAATACATAAATGTTCATCCAAATATATCATAAATTTGTATATTAAGGCCATCAAATCTTATTTCCATTGGATCATGAATACTATGTTAAAAATGCAAATATTTTAGATGGAAAAATTGATACTAGAAAACCTATAAATATTATGTCACCTAGGGATTGATATGAAGCCTACACACAACCATTCATACTATCAAATATTTTCATTCCTTAATATTTATGAAAATATTCGGTATGGATATCAAAAATAAGTGAAAATATGGAAATTACAATAGGAATGAGGAAACTATTTATATTATACAATCTCCCATATTGGGAGAAATTAATTTTTTGGTATATTTTGGATCCAATGCATATATTTAAGAATGTATATGTTTATATATGGAGTCACATCTATAGCAAAAAAAAGACAATCCAAGTTCTCTAAAAATTTAAAAGTTAATTGAAAAAAGATACATATTAAAAAAAAGGTTCTCCATGGATATTAAGTAGAGAGAAATTAAATTTAGTAAATAAAACAATATGAGACATTTATAGACTAAATGGCTCTAGTTCATCCACTAAGCATGAATTATCCTATGATGGACACATCATGTGGATAAAAACATAATATTAACATAAAATTATGAAATTAATTCTCTTTTTTATCCCTTTAATTGGAGATATAATTTAAAAATTCATGTTAAAATATTTATATTTATGTTATATATACTTAATGCAGCATTAAGTGGACATCTTGTAATGCTTTGCTTGACCTAATAAAGTAACTATCTTGACTTCCATAATTTTTTAGGTTTTATTATTTGTTTTTTAAATAAAAAGTCCATTAATTGTATGAGAAACATTAGAGTAACATTCATGAATAAAATTATTTGTAAAATAGGTGGATATATTCAAAATAAATATATAAAGCAAGTATTAAGTAGGAGAAAAAAATATAGTAGATATACTTTAAAATTTTGAAAAATAAATGTTTAACTCATTAATTTAATTCCAAATCCATATATTAATAAAAAAAAATATGATCTTGAAATGTTTAGTAAAGTTAAAAGACAATGGATGTTTTGGAAATAGAGGTACATGAAGACTTCAAATGGATTTTTGAATTACTTGTCACATCCAAAAAGATCTATGGTGGAGGATAAATAATTCAAGAAATTTTTTTATTACATATTATAATATTTTAAAGATGAATTTACATACATTCCATGCATTTGGGATGTTAATAGTGGAAGTGAAAAATTAGAGGAAAACCTTCTTGGAAAAGTGAAATTCATTAAACTAGGTATGTATTAAAATTCATAACAAGGATATATGATGTACGATCAATAATTTTTTTTGTAATAATTTATTGAATTATTTACATGTTTTATTATTAATTTTTATTAATAAATATTATGTCTAATAATTATTACTCTTTAATAATTGATGTGCGACTAGAAAATTATTAAGACGAGAAGACCAGCTATAAGAGTTGAAGGATGAAATTTAGATGATAGAACCCACACAAACCATACCCACCTAAACTATATAAACTATTTATAACCCAATCCAATCTCTAAAGTATGATTTCAAATTTATATAATCTTGATGTCATCAATACAAAAATAGTGAAATGAGAATCATTAGATATAGTGAAAGGTTTTAAAGGTTTGGTAGTTTTAAAAATATTTATATATAAACACATACCATTGTTTTATAATTACTTTAATAAATTTTAAAAATTATATGATTTAATTAAGGTGAGAAATAATTACCAATGTCTTGGGAAAAACTATTTTCATGTGGAAAACATTAACAAGAGAATGGTCACTTATTTTTTCAGAGTTGTCGTTCCTTTTCAATAGGTTATAGAAGAAAGTGAAAATGATAATAAATTAGTCCAAGGGAAATTGAATTATGTTTAAAATATACACTAAATAATAAAAAATGGATATAAGAGTTTTAAAATTTTAGTATTTAAATGTACATGGTACCCTTTTACCATAATAGATATTTGAAATAGGACATTGAAAGTAGTACTTATTAAATTGACTTTAATAAAAATTCACTTGAGGGGAAATAACCATATGTGGTTCCTCACAATTTTAAGCAAGCATTAATTTATAAAAAAAATCATATATATGTGTTATACTTTTCATTCACATATTTATCATATGTATGTATTGTTTTTCATGTGAATTATTTATATATGTATGTTTATATTAGGGATTAAACTTTAATATAACTTTATTTATGTATGTATTATTTTATATTAATATAAATATGAAAGGTAATTGGTAGTTTATATTGTATCATGAGCTAAAAATGAGGCATGTTATTGATGATAAAAAATTTGTAAAACAAGAATCATGGGGAAGGAGTTATTTAGGATGATTTTAAGTCATATTAGCCTTTGGATATATTTTGGTAATCCAACATGAATACTATTCCTCCTTTGATTGGATCAGTTTCACATTTTCCTTTTTAGCTTCTTATAAACATGATCAAAATCATCATTTATCTTTCAGTCAAACTATATCATCTGGCCACAGCAATTTTATCTAATTATATCAGTAAAAATTTATCACTTAATAGTTTTATCTAATTGTATCAACCTTCTAATATATTTCAATAGTTTTATCTAATTGTATCATTTAGCCCAATATAGTTTAGTAGTTTTATATAATTGTATCATCCAACACAATATAGTTTAGTAGTTTTATCTAATTATATTAGCTAACCAGATATAATATTTTGTTTAGATCCATTAATTTATTAGTCATCTTGATAGTATATATTTAATTTACACAACTTTTTTGAATCCAACTTTTAGTTTTGTTCATCATGATGTCTTACATTAGAATATTTCTTTGAGTATCAACCATTATGATTTTACATGGGTCATTATTTTATTCTTGAATTTTTTTAAATGTATGGAGGGAGTGAAAATAATATTTATTTTAATTGAAAAATAAATCTATATATCATCCAATCTACCCTAAAATGAATGATTGTTAATCTATTAGTGTCGTAAGTGTGATTGATGACAAAGCATGTACTGAGTAAATTCAAATTAGAATACATAAGATTCATGTTTTTCATTGTTACTTGAAAATCAAATAATTTATAAAACACATGAAAAAATATTTTCCAAGAATAATTATTACACCACACTTTTTCATAATATTAAATAAAAAGGGCTAAAACTAGCCAATTAAAATTTGCATGACAAGTTAATACTAAATTAAGACCTTAATTAACAACTAAATTAAATAAAAATAAACTCCAAGATAATTTAAATTTGTCTCAAGAAAATAAATTGACTCATTACTAAAATATGATCATCATTCAATATGTATTTCTCAACAAGAAAGCATAAACATGCACACTAGACAAGATAAACACCTCAAATCCCTATAAAGTAGGATACTTTAAAAAATAAGATTAAATAAAGTTAATTAATCATTATAAAGTCTGTCTCACATCTCGGAGATGAATGGATAAACATTTTATCTTAGTTAAGTACACATTCATTGAATTTAACAATAACTAAAACTTTTGTCTATTTTTAGGAAGTTCTCAAAAAGTGTTAAAAATTGAAAAAATAATTAATATAGAAAAAATATAAATTAATTAACTATCCTAAACTAATATAAACTAATAAATCTCATTATAACATCAAAAATCAATTTTTTACATTGGCATCATCCTCAAAATCCCCCATTGATGTAAATAGGAGAGATGTCTATCATCTCCTTAAGTCTTCCATGAATCTACTTATGCAGTTCCTTTGTGAGAAAATAAGAAAATTGATCTTAAATTTTCATGTAATCAATTAAAAAAATTATTATTATTATTAAACAAGTCTATAACATAATTATGTTTTATGTTTAGTTCTAGCATAGAAAACTAGATTCTTGGATAATTGTATTCCCCTATTGTTATCACAAAAAATATGTATTGGCTCAATTTGAGCCTATCTTAAATAAACTAAGAGTCTTCTAAACCATAATTATTTTTTGGAATTTTATATAAGGGTTTTATATTTATATTTATTAGAGGATAATACAACTTTATCTAATTTTTTTTAGTATATATTTTTACTTTATTTAATGGTGTTTCCCTACACACATTTAGTTAGCTTGCTTAGATGTCTTTTTAGGTCATTGTGAAATATAATCCCACATTCATGATAAAATGAGTACATGTTTATATTTCACCTATTTAATGTACCTTCCTAAGTATTTTATGGTTAATAATGTTATTGATAATATTTCAAGATTTCAATTCTTGATCGATTACTTTTTGTTTGCCAATGTTCGATTTCACTACTACATATAGGTAATTTCTTCATGCATTAGAATCTATCATGTAAATCCTTAATTATGGCCCACTTTGATATGATATGAGATATTTATATTATATAAATTTCATTATTAATGTTTTAAAATATAGAGATTCATATTGCATCTTATATATCTATCATTTATTGACCTAGCATATTATATATTCACCATCTCTTATATTTTTCTCTTCTTCTTGGATCCTCAGCAAATTAGGAATTACAAACAAAAAAAGGGAGAAGGTGTATTTTGATATTAATTTTTAATCTGGTATGTTTTCATGTAAAATGGCTTGCGCCATTATATTTAAAAGGTGTCAAAACTCTAGGAGAGGTTATAAACATGACCTAGTTTCATGATAGTATATTTTTGTCATTTTAGAGGTTTTTAGGTCTTTTTCAATGCTTTTTCACAAATAAATACAATATAAAGTAATTAAGGTAAAATAATTTCTAATTATTTATATTTCTTGGATATATTTAGTGGGTCATTGGTCTATTTTCAAGAGTTAAACTAGATATGGTGTTTTTAATAAAACTAACATTTTTGTCCCTGTGTGCACTATGAGAAACTCCAATATTCCTGGCACTATAAGAATCATCGACATATATGGAAAATATAAGGATACCTCAGACCTATTATAATCCAAAAATATATTTATATATATTCATGTTTTATCTCTGATAAAAAATTCTAACATTAGGACTTTTGACTGTAGGAGTAGTGTCATCCCTAACATCTAGACTTTTGACTGGGGAATAGTCTACAATCTTGAAATCAAGATTATCAACTAATATAGTAGTAAAAAACCCTAAAATTAAGAGTTTTTACTAATTTATGATTCCACATATCTTTCATAAATATTTTGGACTATCATCCAAATTTGGTATTGGCCTTTGATCATATAGGAGTTAAGCCCCTGCTCATGTCCAACCTAAAATTGCTTAACTTTTACTCCTAGGGGCCATAAGTGTTTTTGTGGGGAAGTTTCCACAAAGTTCTTTTTTAATATTTTCACACCCAAATTTTTTATGCAAAGTGGAAAACATTATTTTTTCTAGCAAGAAACATTCAAACATGCATAAATTTCATCATCCAACTCCTTTTGATGTGTTATTTTTTTAAAAGTGCAAGTTTTTTGAGTTATACATATTGGTGATATTGTAGTTCCTTGTAAATATTAAACTATATATATTCGTGTGATGTCATATCCCTATTTTATATCACACTTAGTTCAACACATACTTCCTTTATGAACCATGGATCTAAGTTTTATTCTAATTCTTACACCGTTCAACTATCACTAGTGGAAAGTTAAAGTGAAAATCCTCTTGAAGAAAAAAGGCTTGCACTAAATCATGATAATTATAGAAAAAGAACCTAAACATGAAGCATATAAGTTGAAGTGGTATAATATAAGTTAAAAATCCTAAGATCTTATATGCATGTCCATCTCTCCTTATTTATTTTTTCAAATCAAATCTACAACAACTCTAAATCAAGTGTGGACCTTATTAGATAAACTCTTTGGAAAGAAATATGTCATAAAGGGTCATTAGTTGTATAATGAGCTCATTAGTTTTAGACCAAGTTACTTTGATATGATTCAAGACTTCTTCATCTACTTTAAATCACTTAGGTTATATTTGAAACTATGCTATTGATAAACAAGATGATCAATCAATTTTTTCCATCCTTAGAGAATTAGGTTTTGATTATTCTATCTTTGTTTTCTACCTTCCACAAAACCAAGAATTTCATTATATCTACATGAACCATGTTGTCCTTAGATGATGAATCTATTAATTTGACTTAGAAACATAACAATCTTATTTAAATGGGTATACTAAACTCATATAAATCTCATGCCTTAATTTTTAGTCATGATATAAAGAAGGCTTTAAGCAACAAGGACAAGAAATAGAAAAATAAAGACCTATAGTAAAAAAAGGTTCACGGATCTAATGTTAGTCCAAAATCATAAAACTAATCATCTTCGGGTGGTAAATAAAAGAAAGATAAAATCACATGCAACTACTACAAGAAATCTACACATGATAAATCTAAATGCATAAAGAAGAAGATTGACCAACTAACAAAAAATCTTGAGAAGAACAATATCAGTGTCCCTAATTCAGCCAGCTAGATTTCAATATCATTGGAGTATTATAAGGCCAAAGATGGTAATAATGGAAAAGATAAGTGTAAATCACTTGTAACAATTATGTCCTAACATTTCCACCTTACTTATTAATTCTAGTGTATCATACCAAATGGCTTCATCGCATGACATGTTTTCATCCTTGGACCTTGTTCTATGCCTTCCATTGTATTGGGTGATGATACTTACATAGAAGTTAGTGGGAGTGGATAAATAGAAGTGAAGGTGGAAACATTTTATGGTTTTTTATGTTCCATCTTTATCCACCAATATCCTATATATTTATGAGATCACTCACATCAGTTCAAGCAAGAGAGTTGAGTTCACACTTAATTATATGATTAGTAGATAAGGTAATGATGAATCCATAGTTACATTTGGAAAAGTAGATAACCAATCATGATTGTATACTTTTTTCATATTTTTCACCTCATCAACTATATATTACATTGATCAATCATTTAGCTATGGTGAGTAAATTATGACATGAGTGATTTATGCATCTCAACTATCACTACCTAGAGCAACTTAGTCATCATTAATTGATTTTAGGGTTGTCATGAGTCATGTTTTTTGGTAAAGTTTAATAGGGTTGAATAATTGGTAAGCATCCTAAAGAGAATTATGACAAGGATAAATCATAGAGAGCTAAACAAATATTATAGATTGTCTATAGTAGCATTATTGGCCTATTGCATAAAAACGCATTCAATAAGACAAAATAAATTCTTACTTTCATCGATGACTATTCAAGGTATACTTAGGTATACATTATTAAGTATAAACCTAAGGTCTTTGATCATTTTAAGGAACTTATGATGCTTGTATAAAAATAGTCAAGCAAACACATCAAGATTTTATGCACTTATAATGGTGGTAAGTATGCTAGTAACAATTGGCAAAATTTGGCCCACATACAAAGATGTACCTAGATGGATCATGTTTATAATGGATGAGAAGATGAATAGATTTTTTGGATGGAATGAGTGAACCAAAGAGATATTACAGTGCTCACAAAGATTTTGAAATAATTTGAGATTGCTTAAACTATATTTTGTCAATTTCTAAAGGAAAGGTTTTGCAAAGCAAAGGAAAAGGTTCTTCGGTAGATTTAATGGTGAAACCAAGAAATTCAAGGTCATGAAATAAGTTTTAAAAAGATTTGTCTTTATTATTATCATAGACATTTAAGGATCAAGAAAAATTTAAAGCATGAGTTCAGAAGAAGATACAAGCCTTGGAAAAGCTAGGTGCAAAACCCTTTTTTTGGCTAAGTCCTTACTCAATAAAATTATTTTAGGTCTTTATTTTGATAATTTAAAATATTTTGGACCTTTTATTTAGATAGTTTTTTTTGATAAACTAAGGTGGAAAACCAAGGGCCAAACCCTATATAGTCAAAAAAGATAAGAAGGCAAACAAACTAAAAATGGCTTCAAAGAGATGACGGCACAACCAAGAACAATAGATAGAAATTTAACACAAGCCATGGGAAGACTAGAGTTAGAGAGCTCTCCCATTACATAACTATTGATTTGATAAGATCATTTAGTTTCTCATTCTCTACATTGTCAACATACCCAGTATTACCCACCACTTCTAGCATAAACATGTTCAGTAGAATTGTATTATGAAGCCCTTTGGCAAAGACCTTCTCCAAATTCTAAATGTAGTCCTTCAAGGCCCCAATTTTAGTTTTCCAATCAGTCTCATTCTTAGTGCCCTCACTAGCTTCCTCAACATACATTTTCCCCTTATTTTCAGTAGTTTTGATAGTGTCAGCACCCTACTCCTCAGTAACCTCAAAATCCCTAGTAGCCTGCTTCCCTCCAGTTCCTCCAAAATTTCTTGGATTTCTAGCTCCTAAAACTCTTCCTCCTAGGTTGTTTCTTCTGAAGCACTTTCCAAATAGTCAATTATTCTAGCCTTAGAGGTTGGTTTACTAGCAATCCACCCTAACCTTCACACTCCAGAGGGGAATCCTTCCTTATTAATTTTTGAAGGCTTGTGAGATTTGACACCTTAGCCCCCCATGGCCCTACTAAGATTCTTGTGGGTCCCTTCCATAGTCTCTTTAATATTTTATTCCTCTTCATCAACCTTTCTCTTCTTGCCCTTCTTACTTGCAAAGGAGCCAGGGTTATCAATAGGGGTCTTTTTAGGGTCATCAATACACCTCATTTCTAGCAAGTCATCTCCTTTTGAATGATCTCCCTAATGTTTAAGGGAATATGAACACCTTGTTGCAACACCCTCCAACCTAAAAATTACTACCCAAGGTTGGCACAAGCATAAGCGACCCTGTTGCCTTCTCTGTAGGTATGGGAAATCTCAAATTTGGAAAACTTTTGTAAAAGAAATTAGATATCAGTAATGATGTCTTTTAGCTTTATTCACACATTTGAAGCTTTGTTAATGGAATATATGACCATTTTAGAGTCTCCTTATATATTCAAGTTCCTTATTCCTAGGGATATAGCTAACTTTAATCCCCATAGTAAAGCCATTGCTTCAGCATAGTTATTGCTCTAGCATCCAATTCCACTAGCATAGATAGCAGACATCCATCCTTTACCATTCCTTATAATTCCTCCTCCACTAGTTTTGCCATCCAACTTGGATGCCCCATCAAAGTTGAGTTTCATCTAGTTAGGTGTAGGGGGGATCCATTTAGTATTAAGTCTTTGTAGTATTTTGGAGTTATTATACCTAGGGATTTGGTTTAAAACCTTCCATTTGGGTGTAATTTGGCTTTCAATTTGAGATAGGGGTTTCTCTACAACATGAATATGAGCTGTTGTAACACTTTCCATAATGGTCTTAGCAAAGGAGTTAAACAACTGAAAGCATTTCTAGCAGTGTCCCTAAAAATTTTGTGATTGCGCTCTTTCCATAAAGTCCAACTCAAACATGGTAGAGCTTGCTTCCATAATTCCATAAGCTAGGGATGTGTGAAGGTTGGGTTCTAGATGAGAATTACTTCTTTAAGGTTAGAATTGTAGACCCATTCAATTCCAAAGTTGTTAAGTATTGTGCCCCATAATTCTTAGGCAAACTCACAGTGGATAAAGAGGTGTGAAACTGATTCCTCTTTTGAACCACATAGGAAACATCTATTAACCAAAGTAAACCCTCTCTTTTGAAGGTTATCCTGAGTAAGTTTTTTGTTATGAGTAGTATCCCACCAAAACATGTTAATTTTTGGAATAAGTTTATGATTCCAAACCCTTTTCCATACATCTTTATTCTAAGCTTCAGGAATGAGTAGATGGTAAGCAGATTTGACAAAGAATGATCCATTCTTATCTAACCACCAGTATTTTTAATCCTCTTAGGGAAAGAGAGGTATTATGATCTCCTACACTAATGAATCTCCCAAACTCTTGAGAAAAGCTTAGGCCAGTGCACATAGTAATTGAAAATATTTTTCTAGCTCCTCATCCCATTGTTATTTTCCATATAATCATCAACCCTATCTCCAAAAAAATGGATAGTCAAGTCAGTAATCTCTCCATAATTTCCCTATGTGATGAGATCCTTATCTTTTAACCAAATATCATTCCAAAATTTAATATTCCAGCCATTTCCAAGTTTACATCTAATTCCATGTTTGAGAAGGCTTCTACTTTTTAGCATTTTATTCCATATCACAGATCCCTGGGGTGATCCCATCTATTGAACAAAGTTGGAATCATCAATGCTTTGCATGTATTTGGCATAAATTATTTCCCCCCAATCATTCTTTTTATGGATCAAGTTCTAACTACCTTTTGAGAGAAGGGCTTTGTTCATGTTCCTCATGGACCTAATATTAAGTCCACCATGAGATTTTGGAAGACACACTTTTTCCCATCTGACTAAAGACATTCTCTATTTGTCTTCCACTCCTATCCATAAAAATTTCCTTTGAATATATTCTAGTTTCTCAGAAAAATATGTAGGAATTTTAAAAAGAGATAGGAAGTATGTAGGAATACCATGTAGTGAAGCCTGAAGAAGTTGTAGTTTACCAGCACTACTGAGTAGTTTTCCCTTCCATCCAAGAAGTTTCTTCTGCATTCTTTCTACAATTCCATTCCAAAATCCAAGAGATACCTCTTTGACTGAGAGTGGGAGACCTAGGTAGGTATCTGGTAGGCTAGCTTCAACACATTCTAATATATCAATGATTATATGTCTAAGTTCATTAGGAGTGTTGAAGAAATACACATTGCTTTTTTGGAAATTTATCCTTTGTCCTGACTCTCTAGCATAATTATTTAAGATATTCTTCCATCTTCTATCTTCAATCATCGATGAGATGCCAAATAAGATGGTATCATCCACAAACTATTGTACCACCATAGGATGAAGGGAGGAGGCAGGTTTGATGCCCACTAGCTTTTTTGAGGGTATATATGCTTCTATGTTTCTTCCCAGTACCTTAGCCATAATGATGAATAAGTATGGGGAGAGGGGGTCTCCCTGACAAATTCCTCTCAAGGATGAGAAAAACCCTCTAGGAACAACATTAACCATCATTGAGAATTTTTTAGAAGAGACCACGTTTCATAACAAGTGAGACATTTTATCATTAAACCTAAACTTTTTGATCACTTGGAACAGAAAAGTCCATGAGACTCTATCATAAGATTTAGAAATATCAAGCTTGAGAGCCATCCTAGGGATTTTGCTCTTATCCATGGAGTGAATAGTCTCATGTGTGGTGATCACAGCATCAAAAATCTACCTACCCAGGATGAAACATTTTTGAGTAGGAGAAATAATTTTGTCTAGCAAAGGTTGAATCCTTAAGACTAGCATTTTAGTACATAACTTATACACAGTGTTACATAGACTAATGGGCCTAAAATTAGTGAGGTGTGAATTTTGTGATTTTTTAGGAATATGTACTATGAAGGTATTATTAGTTTGTTTCAAAAGTTTACCTGATCTGAAAAAATCACACACAACAGTCGTGAGGTCCGCTCCTACTATCTCCCAATAATTTTGAAAGAATATAGGAAGAAAGCCATCAAGACTTGGGGCTTTAAAAGAACCCATGGAAAATAAAATAACATGGACTTCTTCCTCAGATATAGGCTTTAACATCTCTAGATTATCTTTTTCTATTATTAAATAGGGGATTTTATCAATAAATTGATTCATAGGTCTATCGATTCTATCATTATTATTTTCTTTCATAAGTAGATTATGAAAGAAAGCCATGGCTTCTTCCCCTATTTAATTATCCTCAATAATAATGTTGCCATTATCTAGGATAAGCTTAGATATTGAGTTGGATTTACTATGTTTCATAACTGAGAGATGAAAAAAGGCAATGTTCTTATCCCCCTCTTTAAGCCACTGAACATGGGATTTCTATTTCCAAAAAATCTCTTCTCCTTCCATAATATTCTTCCATTCTGAAGACAAGATATTCTCTTCTTCTAAAGTGTCCTCAGAGTCATCCCCTTGATCTATCAGTTGGTGTATATCCTTGAGTTTTCCCACTATATTTTTCTTCTACTGGAAGACCTACCCAAAGCTGTATCTATTCCATCCATAAACTTCTTGTTTAATGTGTTGGAATTTCTTGACTATTTTGAACATAGGAGTACCTTGAATAGGAATTTTCCACCATTGGGTCACCATTTGTCTAAAGTCTTTGTGTTTGATCCACATAGCTTCAAAATGTAATGGGGAAGGTCCAGAATGTCCCTGTTCTCTCCAACTGAGGAAGATCGGGTAGTGGCCAGACATGATTCTAGGGAAAGCCTGCACCTACATATTATGATAATCCTTCCAGTTGCTTGATATAAGAAATTTGTCTAATTTAACCTGAATCATTTTATCTCCTCTTCTTCTATTGGTCTAGGTAAAACTTTGGTTTTGTAACTCTATGTCCAATAATCCCCAATCATTGATGAATTCAGCAAAGTCCAACATCCTATTTGAGTAATCCATAATTCTACCCTATTTTTAGAATGGTATAGAGGAGTGTTAAAATCTCTGGCTAACATCCATCTAATGTTCTATGGATTATTCCTAAAATTGCTTAGGTCTATCCATAATTTATGTCTCAAAGCTCTATTATTTGGTCCATAGACATTGATCAACAACCAATTCAAAGATTTCATAGAAAAATTGTTAATCAAGAAGTGCTTATTATAAGCCATAAGAGACCCCTAGATTTTAGCACTATTCCACATAGTGACAATCCCCCCTGAAGCCCCTTCAGTAGGACTAATGCAAAAAGCTGCCTTAGGCCATATATAGGCAGCATTTTTTGTAAAATTCTCCTCATTCATCTTGACTTCTTGGAGTAATAAAATATCTAATTTATTATCTAAAATGCAGTTTTTAACTTCAAACTGCTTTGAGGGACTGTTAAAGACCCTTAGGTTCCAAGATAATATTCTCATTTAGAGGGTTTGGGGGGTTGGGTCTTTAGTGTATTTTGTTTACCACTAGAAATCTCTCTTTGTCATGTTTCTCTTAGGGTTGGCCTCCCTTGTTTGGGCTCAGTGCCAACATCTATAGATTTTTTACCTTTTCGGTTCTTTTTCTTTGGGGTAACCCATTCCTCCTATTCATTACTGCCACTTTGTCCTATTACACCTATTACTAAGTAATTTTCTACTTGGTCTCCAACTTATAGAGCATGGAAAATGTTTGTATTTAGCTGTGGGTATATATTTAGATAGTTTTAAATATTTACTTCAAGATATTTTAGGTTTTTTGGATTAGTATCAAGAATTTTCTTGGACTTTTTGTCTGAAACAAAACTCTCAAAGGATCATTTTTCAAGGAAAGTCCTAAATAATTTTTTTGAATGGTATCTCTCAAGGAAATTGGTCCTAAAAAAAATCTTGAAGGGTCATTTCATTGACAAAGTACACTAAAAAAAGACTAAAGGGTCATTTTTCAAGCAAAGTGTCAGGAACAAAACTCCTGAAGGGTCATTTCTTTAGGAAAGCGGCCCAAATTCTTTTTAAGGGTCATTTATTTGATAAAATTATCCTAAGATAAAGTCCTAAAGGGTATTTATTTTATGAAAATGACTAATTAAAAAGTCCTAAGGGTTCATTTATTTGAGAAAGTGTTTAATACAAAAGTCTTGAATAGTCATTTCATCACTAAAAGGGATGTAGATAAGAAGTCTAAAGGAAATGACCCAAGAAATTTGTGTTGTAGTATATTAATAAAAGCTATGAAAAATGAAAAATAAATATAATCAATCATCCATATTGGTATCAAATATTAATAGTCACGTGGACATCAAATATGTTCATATGGATATCAAATGATGGGCGTGCAAATGTCAATTTTAAAACATGGCAAGTGACAATTGGTTTTTTAAATATGTAGTGAGGATCATGCAAAGATAAAATACATGAACATGAAAATCAAATTTTAACCTCACGAATTATCCATTTGATTTCAAATGGTGGGTCCCAGTAGATCTAATGATTGGTATTTGATCATGCATCAAAGATCTATGACAAATAGGTGAGGTAGGGTCAACAAGTTAGCAGACCCCTATGGACAAGCATGAAGGTGACAAATGGAAAGATATAAAGAGTTAATATCAATGGAGTGAGATGATTCAAGGGGTCAATAGTCTAAGTCAAACAATCAATGACCAATAAATAAGTGGTCGAGCATAAGATATTTTGATAAATGTTGATAGGGCAGTTTTCAACTCAAACAAGATAATGCAAAAAGGTGGTGAGATTAAATAGGTTCAGAGTTAAACAAAATATATGTATAAATTATTTATATCTACCATTTTAAGGCCACCAAAGTAAAATAGGTCCTTTTGGGCTTGACATAAATAAAATTAAGCTACTAGTTGTTTAATGATATAAATTCATCAAGGCGAAGATATTGACTATAGGAAAGCCAATATGAGATTAGTTTTCAAACTATAATGTATCAATGTTTAAGGTTTGTATAAAAATAATTCAAAGTCACAAATATGATAGTCAGGTTATTGACTTAAAGTATACATATCATGGTTTCATCAAGCCTAAGGATATGAGGACCTTGTCCTCATAGTAAAGCTAAGTAAAATGTATGGCAAGATTCATGGGGTAGATTTGGGAGATTGGAGAAGTAATTAAAGAATTCAATAATGATAATAACCTTTTAATATATTTTTTCCTTGACTCAGCATATAAAATAAACTCTTGTCCTCTAGTGCATTTTTCTCAGCCAATGAGAAGAAATTGAGAACTAACTGGAGCAAATGAAGGACAATTGTAGATGAGGGACATGTCCTAATTTGACAAAGGGGTGGTGGGGTATCCCTTAAAATTTGGAGATATCTAAATGATCATGGATTTTTTTCCCCTATCCTTTTCAATATTTATTTATCTTTCCTCTTCTATATATCCCATTCTTTTCATTTTGTAAGGGGTTCTTTGATTTGATATTTTCAGAGACTAGTTGTCTCTAATTTGGAAATTTTAAAAGAACTGAGGGACTCTTTGAGATATTTTAAGGTATTATCCTCTTTATTAGGCTATAACCTATCAATAATTTTTAATAATTACTTCTTGATAAAATATATAACTTTATTTACCTATCTTTTTCCTTGAATCTATGTTTGGTGAGTTGTGCACTATGGCATTGTGTGAAGGAGAATCTTCGTCATCAACGGTCCTTCTTTTTGAACTTTTTTAGGGAGTTTTAAATTTTATTTTCAAGTATATATTAGTGTTTTTATTCCATTAATATTAGATTTTAGTGAGTCTTTTAACTTGTCTTTGATTGCATTCATTGCTTCTTAAACTTCTTCCACAAAACACTTATGTAATCAGCTTGATCTTAAGATTGTGTAAGATAGTATTATCCTCTATAGATGTAGTGTGGGTTGAAGATTATGGGAGTTAACTATTTTTATTTGGTGCATCTCATGTTTAACTTTCTTAGGGTCTCTTTTCCCTTCCTATGCCTTTTCACTTTGAAGCATTTGTTTAGCATTAGTTTTAGGTGAGGATGAAATAGGAATCCAACCTACTCTGTAGGTTTAACCTTGCCATAAGTGACTTATATCCTAGGGTTGTTACCATAGTTTTACTCAAGTTAGGAAGGGACTAAATAACCCTCTTCAAAAGGGTGCAAATTTGAGTGATAATAGTTCTAGAATGCTCGACGGGACTAAGGTCCAAAGCAATGGAAGGATTTTTTTTGTGTTGTTATTTTACATATCAGCCTTTAGAGGCATTTTACAAACACCAATGGTGAATCCAAATCAAAATCAACTAGTATAAGTATCCTAGGAGCCTAATCACCATCATTTGGTATGTATCATCACTCTTTTCATTAAAATGCTTATTTTCTACCATAACATCACACTTATCAGTCAAATAATGTGTATGTATTCCACTGAAGTGGACCTTTAGTAGCCTATCATCCTTACCATGGCATTGATAATACTCTTAGACATATATATTACCAATATCATCCTCCTTTGCATTCAAATCAGTACCCTAATTTCCCTTCTAAAGACCAAGATTATCTTATTACATCATTGACAAGAATTAAATAAACACTATCAGTTTATGTTGAGTTGATAAAGGATATTGGTAGGGGTTTTGAGTTTTCTCTATTCATCCCTATCCATGTTCTAAAAGAGGAAACAAGTGCTCTTTAGATGGTTAAGGATAGATGGTTAGCTTGTGAGGGTGAAATGTGGTCACCTAATGAGAATGATGACATAATGATGATGATAAATATCATCCAAATGTAGATAACATGGTTATGTCTTATGAAGATTGAAAATCTCATTTAAATAAATCTTGTGTCCTCTATTTTACAAGATTCAATCAATTCTCCCTCTCTTAACCCTATTCCCACTCCCACTCAATAGCATGAAGCCCTTATATCATGGATCTTATTAAATACATATAACCCTTGATATATCATTCCCTCACTTGTGATACCACCCTCTCATATAAAGGAATACTACTCCCTACTCGTTTCCCTCATATAAATCAATTTATAAAGGTGTGAAGAAGGAGGAGGTGGTGGTTGAGGTAGTCTAAGAAGTAGTCTTGGAGAAGGAGTTAGTTGTGCCAAAAGTAAATAAAGAAACCATATCTCATCTCAATGAGATTGATGTACAAGATTTCCAATAATCTCTCCCCTTTCCTCAAGATCCATCAAGTAAGCCATTTAATGTCCTTATCTAGAAGGACACTTTCTTAAGTTGTAAGCAAGATAATCTTCTTCACCCTCCCATCATCTCACTATTGGAGAAAGAACTTATTTTTAAAATAATAGAGAAGAATATTATAGTCAAATTTGATTTTGAAGATGATAATGAAAGTGTATATTATGAATTTATCATGATATAAATTTCACTTCATTCAAAAGTGGAAGAGTGAGGTTTTGATAAAACTTATTGACATGGATTTAATGAACTAGATCTTGAATGTAGTATTGATGCCTTCATATTTAAAGGTGTATAAAGCTAGAGTGAAAGTAAGAGCAAAGGAGATTTTGATTGGTTCCAATATATTCCATTTGGTGTGATTGTAGATGAAGATGAGGCATAAATAGAGAAAAAAGAGGATTAGGATGAGGTATGGAGCAGTTGTACCATGACTTCATGGATCAAGTAGAGGTTCTAAACTAGCCTGTGCCTCTTGCATATCTTGAAGATGAAATTGCTTATCAGGTTGAATAAACTAACCAATCTCAAGATGAATTATTCTTTGAAGGTAGTAATAAGGTCTTCAAGAATAAATAACAATTGTCAGATTCAGAACCACAGAAACATGACATGTTGGGCCTTAAGTTGATTAATGAACTACCATATGGCCCCATTAAAAGTATGGAGAGAAAAGATGGTGTTGAAGTTGGAATTATCTTGAATGAAAAAGAGGAGGCTACCTTCTAGGATGACTTAGATATTTTTTATTTAAACCTAGACAATTAACCAAACACTAGTTCAAAGGAGTCATCACATATTGTGCTTCATTTAGAGCACAAAATTGAGCCATCAAATGAAGAGGTTGAAAGAGCCCTGGTAGTCCAACATGAACCAAGATTAGAGGACATGGACCAGTATGTCTATATTACATAATATTTGTTCCATTCCATCCATTGGAGAGCACATCAAAAGGATTAGCCATAAATCTACCTAGTTCACCATTTCTAGTACTTCCAAAGTAAGGTATTTTTCATATTTGTTTGTTGAAAGTTAATGGTGTTTATAGTTTTCCATTTGACCTAGAAAGGGGGTATTTGTAAATTATATCCTTGTACATATTAGAATAATTTTCATGTTTTTTTCCAAGTTTTTTTGTGTACATTTGTTTAGTAAGTTAATCTTTTTCCTTCCTAAAAGTGCTTGCATGCACTCGCCTTTGATTTTGATGTTGTTCCTTTTATCTCTATTGCTTCAAGAGGAGTTATCCAAAAAGAGTCATCCTTGTATCTAGTTTTACACCATCTCAATTTCATAGGTAGGAGAATATATTCGTAATGGAATAGATTGGGCAAATTAGTCTGGGTTCTCAAGCATAATAGGAATGTTTCCCTATGAGTCACCAAAAATGTTAGCTAAATTTGGCCCACATACCAAGTTGTGCCTAGAAGGATCAAGTTGCTAATGGATGAGTAGATGAATAGATGCTGGATGGAATAAGTAGACTAGAGATATATGATAGTGATCAAAAATATTTTTGAACACTTTATGATTACTTAAAGTGTATTTTGTCAAATTCTAAGGGATAGGTCTATAGATCAAAGAAAAAGGTTCTTGATCAGGATTCAAGGTGAAACCAAGAATTTCAAAGTCATGGAATAGGTTTGAAAAAGATTTAGGTCTTCATAGTTCTTTCAAGCCTTCAATTACCAAGCAACATTTTAAGCATGAGTTTAGAAGAACATACAAGCCTTGGAAAAGCTAAGTGCAAAACCCTTTTTTTTAGCTAAGTCCTTACTCAAGCAAACTATTGTGGGTATTTATTTTTCTAAGTTTAAATATTTTGAATCTTTTATTTGGATAAGTGATAATATTTCCTTTGGGAGATTTATTTTGGGTTTTTTTGGTGAAGTATCAAGAATTGTTTCAGACATTTTATCTAAAACAAAACTTTTGAAGGTTCATTTTTCAAGGAAAGTCCTAAAAAAAAGTTATAAAGGGTATCTTTCAAGGAAATTTGTCCAAAAAAGGTCTCAAATGGTTATTTATTTTATAAATTACCATAAATAAAAATATCTATGGGTCCTTTTTCAAGCAAAGTGTCCAAAAGAAAACTCCCAAAAGGTCATTTCATTGAGAAAGTGGCCCAAACAAAAGTTATGAAGGGTTTATTCTTCGATAAAATTATCCCAAGACAAAGTCCCAAAAGTTATTTATTTTAGGAAAGGGGCCAATGCAGAAGTCATAAAGAGTCATTTCTTTAGGGAAGTGTCCAATACAACTTTCTCAAAGAGTTGTTTCTTCATCAAAAACCCACAAACAAGAAGTCTAAAGGAAATAACCCAAGGAATTTTTGTTCTAGTAGAGTAATAAAAATTTCACAAACTTAAAAATAAAGATAAAAATTCATACATATGGGTATCAAATATTTATGATCACAAAGACATCAATTATGTTTGTAAAGACATCAAATGATAGGTGTGTAAGTGCCAAATTTAAACCATGGTAAGTAACCATTGGTTTTTAAATATGCAGTGATGGTCATGAAAAATTCATATATAGGCATGTGAACATAAATTTTTATCCTTATAAACTATCCATTTTATTTCAAATAGTGTGTCCCAAAATATATAATAGTTGGCATTTGATCTTGAATCAAAGATTTATGACACACAGGTAAGCTAGGGTTAATAAGTCAGTAGACCCCCACATACAAACATGACAATGAAAAATGGTGAGATATTAGGATTTATAATTAATAGATTGATATGATTCAAGGGGTTAATAGGATGAGTCATAAAATTTATTACCAATAAGCAAAGTGTTGAGTCTAGGATATTTCAACAAATGTCGATAGGGTAGTTTTCAACTCCAGAAAGCTAATGCAGAAATGTACCAATCTAAAATAGTGTCCAAGTTAAACTATATGGATGTTTAAAGGATATGGATCTCCCATTAAATTTACATATATATAAAATAGGTCCTTTTTGATTTGACATAAGAAAATATCAATATTTTATCTATTTAATGATATAAATGCATCCAAGTGGAGATATTGACTATAGGAAAACCAATATGAGATTGGTTTTCAACCTATAATCGATCAATGTTTATATAAAAATCATGTTAAGGAATAAATATGATATTAGTGTCATCCACTTAAAGTAAACATATCATGGTTTCATCAAGCCCAATTATATGAGGACGTTGTCTTCATAATGAAGCTAAGTGAAAGGTATGGTGATATTTATGAAATAGATTTGGGAGATTGGAGAAGCAGTTGGAGAATTAAATAATGATTAGAACCTTTGAATATATTTTATCCTTGAAAGTATCATGAATCACCATATAAAACAAAAACTTGTCCTCTAGTTAACTTTTCTCAACCAATGAGAAAAACTTGAGAACTAACTGGAGCTAATAAAGGATAATTGTTGATGATGGATTTGTCTTGATTAGACAAAGGCATAGTAGGGCATACATTGAAATGTGGATCTAATTAAATGATTATGAATAGAATTACCCTCTCCTTTATCTCTTTATTTCCATTTTCTATTCTATATATCTCATTCTTTTCATTTTATAAGGGTTTCTCTGATTTGAAGTTTTTAGAGACTAGTTCTCTTTGATTAGGAAATTTTAGAAGAACTAGAGGACTCTTTGAGATATTGTAAAATATGATGTTATTGATTAATAATGACCTTATAAATAATTTTTAATAATTACCTCTTGATGCAATATAAGACTTTATTCACCTATATTTTACCTTGAGTCTATGTTTGGTGAGTTGTGCACTATGGCATTGTGTGAAGGAGAATATTCCTCATCCATGGTCCTTTATAACATTATTTAATGAGTTTTCAATGTTGTTTTCAGGTCTAGGTTAGTGTTATTTCTACAATTAATGTGATATTTTAGTTATTCTTATAACTCCTTTTATTTTGCTTTCATTTCTTCATGAACCTGTTTCATGAAACACTTATGTAATCAGCTTGATCTTGAGATTGTGTGAGCTAGTATTGTCCTCTACAAATCTAGTATGGGTTCAAGATTATGGTAGTTACTCATTTTTATTGGGTGAATCTCCTATCTAACTTTCTTAGGAGACCTTTTCCATTTATAACCCTTTTCCCTATGAAGCATTAGTTTAGTATTAGTTTTAGGTGAGCATCAAAGAGGAAGCTGACCTATTCTAGAGGTTCAATCCCACCATAAGTGACCCATAGCCTAAGTTTGTTCCCATAGTTATAGCTAAAGTTGGAAAGTGAATGAGGAACCCTCTTATAAAGGGTGAAAATTTAAGTGGTAATAGTAACAATTTTGAGTAAATATGTACATGAAAGGGTATTAGAATACAATGTATATTTCCATATAGTCCTTAGTGGAATGGTGTTTTAGATTACAATAATAGGTCCTTGAAAATATATAATTGGATGATACACTCAAATTATATTTCACCTTATTATTGGGTTGAGGCCATCAATTATGCATGTTATAGCCAAAATAAGTTCTTCACAAATCATTAAATGGAGTCACTCCTTTTGAAGCATGAAGAAATCATAAACCCATAGTGAATCACTTTTGAGTGTTTGGTTCTCCTATTATGGCTCACATTCCCAAGAAGAAACATAAGGAAATAGAACATAAAAGTCATCATTTATTCTTTGTTAAATGTACTAAGGGTGTTCAAGGATACATTTTTCTCCATCGAACCACTCATGAGTTATTTTTTGAGAGGAGTATTTAATTTTTATAGGGTCCTTTAGACTTCACACTCAACACCTCTCCCCATTCCTTATATGTACTAGGATTTAATAATGGTACTATTGGCAATTTTTGGCCCACATACTAATCTTGTGTTTAGATGGATCATGTTGATAATGGATGAGAAAAGGAATATATGTTCTAGATGGAACGAGTGGACCAAAGAGATCATGTATCTTGTAAATCTTTTGAAACACTTCAAGTTCACTTAAAGTGTAATTTTTACAAATTCAAGAAAATAGGTTTCCATGGTGGGAATAAAATTTAAGAGCATGAAGTAGGTTTTACATAATCTTTGAGAGCTCATTCAAGCCTTGGAAATTCAAGAAAAAAGTCAATCATAAGCCCAAGTGATCCATACCATCACTACAATGTCACACAAAAATAAATGGACCAATTCATTTATGTATTTTGTAAATCCACTCAAAAAACATCTCAAACCAAGATAGTGTTATTCCAAGGAGTTCATCATGCCAATAAGATGCTCTAAAATTTTCATGTCTACATGAGACTCCTATCTCAAGTTATAAGTGTTCAAAGTTGGACCTGTAACATATAATGTTTGCATAAGTCTCAAGTTTGAGCTTCATAAAATGACCATTTAGATTCAAATGTCCTTAAAAGGTTCAAATTTGAGTAATCTATAATGGACTACTCAAGATCACATTTTGACAAACAAGATTTAATGTTCATACTAGGGGTTACACTAGTCAAAGGGTCCCTAGGTTAAATTTCTTTAAAGATCTATAAGTTGGGCATGATTTGATAGTTTAGATCAATAAAATGAAAAATTGATAGTACATGTTCCTTGACAAAACATGGGACTAAGCCTAAATTAATGGACCATAGTAATTCATACCAATGATCTGATAGTAAGATTAAATGATAGGAATGTGGGCCTAATGAGATCTATGACTCACATTGCTTCATAATTCATGATCCTATGGTGCACAAGTGGTCAAAAGGGTCAAGATATGATATCAAGGATATATGAGGCTAATGAGAGTGAATGCTATTTAGATCATTATAATTAGCTTTATCAATGTTTGATAGATAAGGTCAAACTCGAGAACTAATTTTTGATGGAAGTTAACATAGGTCTTGTTGGGTCATTCTAACACCATTAAAGCTCATTCAAGCACAATTAAAAGGCCATAGCCATGTATTCAGGTATAAATAATATAAAATGTTGACATTAAGGTTAAATATAGATCTCTGGTTCCAAGGTTTGTAGCATAAGGGGTCCATTCTATGATTTTGTCTGCCATTCTTTAAAGGAGACATGTACATAATGAACACTTGATTTTTATATACACTCAAAGGTAAAAATAGGTATTTTAGACCTAATGGAGATCAAAAGTGCTATTCACTCTATAATTTTCCATTGATATATGTGACTATAGTAAAACCAATAAGGAGATTGGTTTTCCATATATAGAAAGGATCTAATCTAGATTTAATTGAAGGTAGTTGTTTGTGATTTCTAAAGAAGCTCCTTCTCCTTTAGCATGACCATATTTTTGACAAATATCCACCTAAAATGCAAAAATCCATGTTTCTATTAGACCCATGAGTTGATGTTTTGTCTTTAAGTGAGAGATGGAGTTAAGGATCAAAGAAAAGGTTTATTGTTTTTAACTATAGCTAAGGGCATTCAATGCATTGTCAGGGCCTTATGGGGCATTTGAACTTGGTAAGCCACGTGTATTATCTTGATTGATCAAAAAGGTGGAAATTATTTCATTAGATAAAAAAGTGGTAGTTTAAGCTCAATTAGTGATTCAGGAAGGTGTGTTACCTTTCTAATGATGTGCTCCCACTTTTTTTCTCTCTCCCTTATCCTATATATCCTAGTCTCATTCCCATTGAAGGGGTTCTCAACTCTTAGAAATTATCTTTCTTTTCTGGGACAAAGATACTCATTGAGACCTTTAAAAAAAGGTGTGGTCATTTGATATGGTTAAACCCTATAAAAAAAATTAATAAGTATATTTTAAAGTACTAGGATCAACTATTTGCCTATCTCCTATCTTCAATCATTGCTTAATATGCTTATGCATGGTCAATTTGTAAAGGATAGTCTTCCTAGTTTACTATCCTTCTACTTTCCTCTTCGAAAATGTTTTCAAGCTAGCTTTTAGCTCTATATTACTATGATACATGGGACCTGTTCTATGAAATATGTATGCAACTAGTGTTATTGTGAGGTTATATAATCCATAGTTATCTTATGCTTATCTAGTGTATTTTCAAGATTATATGAGTATCCATTTAACTTTGGTGCATTAGACTTTTATCCTTTTTAGGAGTCATAATCCTCTATTTAACCCTTTTCCTTATGAAGCATTAGTTTATCATTAGTTTAGGTGAGCATCAAGTGGAAGATAGCCTTTTTCAAAGGTCTAACCCCAACATAGGTGACCCACAGCCTAGGCTTGTTCCCATTATTTATCTCAATTTGAGGAAGACTAAAAAACTCTTTCCAAGTGTGTAAATTGATTTTAAAATAGTTTTTAGTGTAATAGGATTTTGGGCACACTATAAATTAAACAACATAATTCAACTCAAAACACAAACTACTTATTAGGAAGGATTCATGAAACAAATCAAAATGATATTGCCCTTACCAAATTCATTTCTTAAAATCACCTCCTTCTACGATGTTTTAATCAATTTCTGATTGTATATTAGACTCAAATTTTTTGCATAGTGTTTGTATAAATATTGAATATTGGATGCTTGATTCAGTGGCTAATTTGACATGGATTCCCTAAAATATTTTTCCCTTAGCTTCCATGAAGGAGGAACCTTGGTTATATATATTTTGAGAGGGAAGATCAAAGGTCAAAATTTGAAGTTAGAGGTGTGAGGTAAATGGCTATGGATTATTTATTATTCAACAAATATTAAATTCTGTAGAAGTCTCTAGTTTAGAGACATATAGATTCTTGGAGGAGCTTCTCCAATTCTAGAGGCTTCTTGATTAACTGAGGGGAAATGGAGGATTAGGTGGGTGTTAGATATGGATTAGGATTCATATGGGTGTAGGAAAGGCTAAGATGTAGGTTAGTAGGTGGTTAGGTGGGGTTAGGTGAATTTATAATTCCAATATAATGGATAACTAGGATTAGACTAGGATAATGGGAGATTTAGAAGAATTAATTAAATAGGTTTGATAAATAAGGATAGTGAATGAAGGATAATTGAAGGGGGATATTAGATAAATGGTTAATATGGGGGGGTTAATTATAATAAATGGTATTAGTGGAATTAATGTTGATTAATAGGAATATTATTGACAATAATGAGGTGAGAAAGTTTAGATGCATACATTTTCCCCATCTTTGAAAGGGCATTGCGAGTGGAGAGAAGTGGAAGGAGTAATTATCTTTCAAAGAATAACCATTTTATAGATGAATGTTAGTAAATTATTTTATTAGATAAGATTCCCCCTTGAGGGGCATGTAAACAAAAATTAGATGGATGGTCACTCAAAAGAGAAAATGAGGGGTGGAATGAACTAGATAGATGAGGGGATGGGATATTGGATATAGGATATAGGGTGAATATGTGGATTCAACTCGAGTGATGATTGGCGACATGGTTTTCAATACATACCAATTAGAAATAAACCATATCATGATGATGATAGGATTAAAATTCCACAAGATTTAGATGTATCCCAAGTAAGGATGCTTGTAAGGGAGATATTTTAGGCTAGGATAATATAATGATTTGATAATACTAATTATGGGTGTATCTCAAAGCTAAAGTTTAATAAATATGATAAAGAGGATAAGAGAGAATAAATTATTGATAAAATGAAGAAAATATTTAGGGATGAGGATGGATGATATAGATAATGGCTGAGCTATCCTTGGGCATTGAAACATGGCCAAATATTGCCTACATAATCTAAAAAGACCTCAAGCTGATGCAGTTGTGAATAGAGGATAGAAGATGACAATGATGATGATGATGATGATGAAAATGATGATGATGATGATGATGATGATGATGACGACGACGACGACGATGACAATGATGATGACAATGATGATGACAATGATGATGATGATGATGATGTTGTATGATATAGATAATGGTTGAGTTATCTTTGGGCATTGAAACATGGCCAAATATTGCATACATAGTCTAAAAAGACCTCAATCCAATGTAGTTATGAGTAGAGGATAAAAGATGACGATGATGATGATGAAGATGATGATGATGATGATGATTATGATGATGATTATGATGATGATTAGGGATTAAAGGATGATATTAGTGATGATAGGATATGACTTAGATGATGATTATGAGATTATATGTTAGAAATGAATAAATAAGATTAGATTAGTGATATGGATAAGGATGATTAGATGAATGATGAAGGTATGAGTGATCAATCCATCATAACTATCATAAGACTCATCATAATCTAAGCAATTTGATAAAGATAGCACTTGACATTATGCCCCATGTTATGAGGATGACCAAGATGACATTGTGCCAAAGTGCATGGGCAAATGGTAAACTCTACATCCTTGAGGGAACTTTTGGTATCTTTCTAGCATCCTAGTTCATTTCCCAAAAAGAAACAATATAATTAAATCCTAAAAAAATAGTATATATACATGACGTAAAATAAATAAAAACAAACAATAGATAAATAGTAGACAAGTCTCTATATGTAATATCACAATGTCTTATTTAAGGATGGGATGAGTGATTGGACTAAATTGGTTATGTTGGTGATTGAAGACATGGATT
>JARHVA010007657.1:110000-185000 GCA_037957365.1 Torreya grandis | reverse complement strand
GTATCCCTAAATGGGGTAATATAATTGATGGACCAGCTAACTTTGATTAGTCTATTTTGAGTTATAATGCCAAAATTGTACTTGCATGCTTTGGACTAATCTTTCCTATCAAATATTTTCCACAAGCTTGTGCCTTTGTTATTTGTTATTGGTAACATCATAAATGGGAATACATATCTAATGTATTTTATGTGGACTTCTAATTCAAATCTAGTCAAATTTAGGACCAATAACAAGGCATTTTGATCAATTTGAGTAATTTGTGCATAAGTTCTTAATCAATCTTAAGAGCTAATTAATACAAATCAAAGTCTAATCAAGAATTCCATGGAATCTTGTTGAATAATTTGTTTTATAAAATGAATATTAAATATCTACATCATCAAGTGACCTCCTCTCTTGGAAATACATCCCTAGGCCATAAATGCCACAAATATCAGGATTCATGCTTCCCATGCCTCATCAATGCCTTCCATGATGCCCTCCATGCCCCTTAATTGCCCCTTCTTCTAATTCCATGATGAGGATAATTAAAAACTTAATTAAAAAAATTGAATTAATCCTCAACCACACTTCTCAATCTTGAGATGGATGGTTGTGATTGATTTTGATCAAATCAAAAAATTTATAAATAGGAGGCCTCACAACATCATTTCTAAGCTTACTTTGTGCAAAGTTACAATGAAATATTGGTTCCAAAAGCTTCAAGAAACTAGTGTTCTAATGTGAAATTGATTCCCAGCCAAGTCAAGCCATAAACCAAAGGTGCCAAGGGGATATGAAGGTAGCCACACTGCATTGAATAAGACCTCTTTAAGCACACACCAAGCAAGCCACCATTACAAAGGAATTTGGAGCATCTAAGGAATGTGAAAGGAATTATTCTTTTTTCATTCCTTGATTTTTAGTTGTACTTGTTATTTTTTTAGTTAACTAAGTTGTCACTAGTATCTAGGGCTAGAGATGTTATGATATTAGTGTGTTTATTTCACTTTGTTTCATTTTGGAATTAACAACACACTAACCATCCTCTCTTGAGTTAAATTCTTAGATCACATATGGCATGCTTGGTGGGACTAGATGCATCCTACACATTAATAATATCATTTTTCATCTTTAAAATCTTCATTTGGATCATTAAAACTCTTGAAAATTGATTTTATTTTTTTTGCCATTTTTTGTTGCCACAAGTTTACATAGTAACTGACATCATCAATAAATATCAACATCAATTACTTGGTTCAACCAATGTTGGTTAGTAGAACTGACATCAGTTAGATCTTGGTTAGACATTTCCTACATTAGTGGTATATAACCGATGTCAGTCACTATGTTTTCTTAAAAACATAAACTTGAGAGCTATTTTAAAATGCTTGGTTTGGGGTCATATGAACTCCATTTTGGATGATTTTTTTCTAAACCACATGTTTTCTAGTAAATTTTTAGAATTCTACATTTGTTTAGATTAAATTTTCATAGATTTTTTACAAAATTTGGAAAATTTATTTAAATTTTTTATAATCTAACATATTTACTTTTAGGGTGATGCCTTAAGGGTAGACAGGCAACAAACAGATTTCAAGTTTGATAAATCATGTTTTAGAACATATTTTGAATGCTTTTAAATGAATTAGAAACATTATTTTGGTGATTAAAGTAACATTTAAGGTGCTTAAATAAGTTTTTTTAGTATTAGTTTTCAAAATTATAACTAAGACCAAGGGGTCAAATGAACACCACCAAATCTTTCATTTGGGCTTAATATTGAACACACTTGTCTTTTTTATCTTCAATAGTTATTTGATCTAATCTTGTTTGACAAAAAGATGGGTGTTGCATGTATGCTCTTATATTTGTCAACTATAGGGAACTCTTGGAATCAAAAGTGCCATTCTTATTACAAGTAGCCTAGTCCAAGGCTTAGAAAGAAAGTCATCTAAAGCATTCCCCAAAAACTCATCAAAGTTTGGGTGACCTTGAAAATGACTTTAAAGTCTTTCTAATTTCATACTTTATTTATTTTTATGCATCTTAGCTTGTGAGGGGGACTTCATCACCTCCCACAAGTTCTTTAGGGAAGCTTTGACCCAAGGTTTCTTCTCCTAGCATTGACATCATTTGACTCTTTTCGAGTTTCACATGGGACATAGTGGCACTTTGAACATCTCACTACACTCAATGAATAGTAGAATGTAGTGGTTGTGAAAAGGACTAGACCTTTTTACAACAATCCAAGTGATACAAATCAAAAATCCATGCTTTTCTTTTGCATTTTTTGGCATTGAAGTCATTATGAAATTGATTCGCCTAGATGATTCAAAAACTTGTTAGATTTTAGAAAAATCTGCACTTACCATAGAAGTATTATTGGTGCAAGGTGCACCTCAAGGTCCATGTCATAGTACTATCATTTGAGAGAAGGGGGGGTGTAAAAACCTTGCATATAATGCACATTTACTTTTGGATGAACACTTAAAATCCTCTCAAATGATGTATATTGATAGATTCTAATAGTACCAAGCAACCTTGTTAATTTAGTATATAAGTGAAATTAATTAGTTTATTTTGTCCTAGTTTAAAGTCTTGTTTGGTGTCAAAACATGGTGTAAATAGATAATCCAAACCAAACACATAGTCTAAATTTTCATTTGAATAAAGAGACATTATGTTTCCCATGTGAGATCATCCATTTTCCTTGTTCAAAGTTCATCAAAAGCTTAAGAGTTATATCATCCACTTTAACATAGTTATGTTGAACAATTGAGTATATACCTTTACCAAAGTTATTTACATCCTTCAATTATAATTTAAATTCAAAATTACACTTTTACAAGTTCATAGGGTTGATGTGTTAAGTGGGTTTGCCATTTGCACTAAACTTGAGGGAACTTAGGTTTAATTTCCAATTTAAGTTGAAGGTCATTTTAGACTCATAATCATTATCATCACTTGATATACTTAATCCATTTTGTACTAAACACTTGCACTTTAAATCTATGTACCATAATATTTTATGTCAAGAAAAGTAGTGTTATGTTGTCAAAATTGTGGAAAAATGTGTTTGCCTTAGAGAGTCTTTGAAACAAACTTTTTTATCACACCTTTTTGGTAGTATAGCATCCTTACACTACCTAAATCATTTAATTTTTTTTTCATGCACTCTCTTACATAGAATTACAAACTTATTCCTATATATTTAGACTAATCCAAGTGTACTTTTGATCCTTTGTCTAAAACACAATTATACTGTTCACATTTGTCTAGCTTATTTGTCAAAAAAAACCAAGTTTTATATCATTATTTATGAGAAAATAAGCTATTGCTAAAGGAAACTTTTGTTTCATACCTTATATCTAGTTTATCAAGTTGATGTCCAAGAATCGAATTCCTAGTGTTTGTTAGAAGTGTTTCAAATCCATTAGATTAAAACTTTCCTATATTTTTGAAGTCTAACTTTTGATGTAATTTGGCCAAAAGTCCTAGCACATGCCTTATTTGAGCCTAGATTTTAACACCACATTTGGCCAAAAGACCTAACATCTTTTAATTTCCTAGATTAGACTGATTTGAAACACTTTGGCCTTAGAATTTGGCATTTCAGTTTTTTTATCCATTTACTTGCTTACATTTGTGTTAATTGTGAAACATTAGATAATTCACTTTAGCTTGTTTTCTCACAAATGTTTGCATAAACCTTTTGATCCTTTTGAAAAATCTAGACCAAGTTTAAGGCATCATTTGTTTTAGATTCTATCCTTTCTAGAGTTTGTATAACTCTTTGACCTTTTATTGCCAAGCATTGAATATGGGTCTCAACATGTATTCCTACACTTATAATGGACTCATGTACAATCCAAGGATTAGTAACGTATTTATACAGTAAGAAATGGTGCAAGACCCCTATGTAGATATTATTGATTATGAGATGGACTATTATCAATTAGGGTCATAAATCCAAGATCCATTAGTTAACTATTTGGTTAACACACCACCTTACACACAATAAGACTAAAAACAAGCTACACAATACTTAGCTATAATACCCATGGTAGATGAGGCAGTACTTCAACATCCATACTCTACTAATTTAGCTTCCACATATGATCCATTTTTGTTTGAGAGAGATTTTTTAGAGAACAATGATAGGATTTTGGTTAGGGCCATAGAGGTAGGGGCTAAGTTTCCTATAGACTTACTGCGTGAAAATTTAACAAGTCTAGTAAGAGTGCCGCATATTATCATTTACGTTCAATAGGATTCTTCTAACAGTCCTATGGCTCTAGTCTAAACAACATACCAAGACCCTAATGTATTCCATTGTGTCAAAAACATCATGGAAGATCACTTTAACAAAATGCAAATAGCATACCAAACCTACCTAAAGCCTCTCATTGACCTAGTTCCTTCAATAGGAGTGTTGATGGAACTATTTGGACAAAAAAATCTGAGTTCTAACCCATTCAAACAAACTACTTTGATATATAACTTGATACATATGCCAGTTATTGAAGAAGTGTCTTTGGCTTCTAGACTAAATAGTAAGCCAAATGTAATAGACACTGTGCAAACAACATCCAATCTTGATCAAAGTGGTATTAATGCACAAAAAACTAGCCAACAACATGTACCTAAAGTTAATCCCATAAGAAGATCATCATTACAAGGAATAGGAGTTTATGTACCTCAACCTCTACTAGAAACTTCCTCAAGTGTATAACCTATAGGATTAAATAATCAAAGGCTAATGTTTCACCTTAATGATAGAATGTGATGAATCCTACTCCCCCTCAACAAGTAGTAAGTGGTATTCCATAATAGTAGACATAATCTAGTGTATCAATGTAATAGAGGATGAATACATTGCCACATCAATCAAGGGAAACTAATGTTCCTCCTTATTAGGTGATAACAAAAATACCTCTTTAGCCATAGAATAGAATTCTAGTCTAAAACCAAGTAATGACTAGTTAGCAACATGCAAATTTGGTCAATGACAAATGTCAAATCTACAACATGTTTCAACTTCTTCATAGGAATTAATACAAGGAGGCCCCCATGTATTTCAAATACCTACTAGACAACCACTAGTTCAAAATATGCCACAAATTTAGAGACAGGGTCTTAGTCCACAAGTTCTTACTCAAAAGCAAGGTTTGATTAGTTGGTAACATGTCCCTTTTCAACCATAGTAGGCAAAATATAGTTATATCCCTTTATCCCAACCACAAAATCCTCCAAGTCAAACCTTTATCATCAAACTAATTAAGAATATTCCATAACCAAATGTGTAATTTCAAGTACATCCCAATCCTTATATACGTATTCCTAGTTCATTCCCCAACCAAGCCAATGTACCCTAATAGGTGTCTCCATCATACCCTAGTCAAAGTGTCCCACATGTGAACTCCTAGATATTTATCCAAACTAATATTCTCCCTCAAACCAATATCCCTTCTATTTTTTTATCTAAATAATTGCAATAGATGAAGGATGTCATTGTTACCATTTAGGTGGGAAAGCAGACTAAGAAGCTCAAATTGGATGACTTTTGTTCCTATCCATTTAACATGGAGTATTTGTGGATACCATTTCCTCTATGATATGAACCACCCAAATTTAATAAGTGCAAAGGGAAAGGTGACCTTAAGACCCATTTGACCAAATTCTTTATCACATGTCAACTAGTGACACATACCTTTTATTTTTTTTTCCAAGGAACCTATCTAGACAAGCCTTGGATTGGTTTTTAAAGTTACCCAAGAATTCAATAATAGAATTTGATGATCTTTCTACTAAATTTGTGAAAAACATTTCTTATAATATTGATCATGAGATTTCATTAGTGGACCTAACACAAGCAAATCAAAAATCTAGGGAGAGTTTTACAAGTTATTTATAGTGATGGAGAGCCCTTGTAATCCATTTGACCCATAGTTTACTAGATAAAAAATTAGCTATTATGTTTACTAAAAATTTACATAGTGAGATAACCTATCATTTGGAAATATAATGTGTACATATGTTCAAAGAGATAATTGATAAAGGTTTGTTGATCAAGTGAGTGCTCATTAATAAAGGAGTCATCAAACTTATTTCTACCAATTAGGTAAATAGCCAACAAGAATATCCTAATCAAGCACAAGCATCACAACTGACACATGCCAATAATCAAGAAAGACTTGAGAAATTCAACTAAAGTAGGAACGTTATGGGAAATAGATCAACTAAATCCCATCTTGTGCAAACTATGTAAACCTTATCTGCACCACCTTTTCAACTTAATCCTACATAGCAACCTCTCTAACTAATATCACAAACACAACAACCAATACCTACATAATAAATACAATAGTCTTTACCATTACAAACCCCTCTTCCTAAGAGAATCATTCCTACACATCATGTCTTTAGTGACATAAGAGAACCTATTGAATCTATATTTTATAAGCTTTCCACCACTAATATAATTAGCTTGCTTATACCAAAGCATTATTTGTAAGGCATTCCTTACCCTAATTGGTATCATGAAAATGAATTTTGTGTCTATCATCGGGTCCATGAGCATAATCTATGAAGATGTGTGAAAGTTAAGCTTTTACTTGAAAATATGTTGGAGAATGGGGAGATAAAGTTGGATAATGGTGATTCCACTTCCAATCAGACTCTTGGGATTTATAAAAACCTCTTTCCCCAATATAACAATCAACATCAATAGAGCAATCATCAACAATAACCAATGTAGTAGAAAAATGAATACTATCAAAATCAAAGGCCAAACTAAAAGAACAAACAAAATAAAAAGAAAAATCCATAATGACAAAATAATGGACACAAATAAGGTCATAATGGTAACAACCAACAACCTACCATGCAGTTGCACATGACTACA
Organism: Torreya grandis; assembly: GCA_037957365.1. Classification (NCBI taxonomy): domain Eukaryota; kingdom Viridiplantae; phylum Streptophyta; class Pinopsida; order Cupressales; family Taxaceae; genus Torreya; species Torreya grandis. The sequence continues at coordinate 178,111 of JARHVA010007657.1, read as the reverse complement.
ACAGGGTTTTAGGTCATATTGCATGGTGTAGCATTAATACCATCTCTATTAATCCTAGACCAAGCACTAATCAGCCTAGACCATAGCTAAACAAAAAATATTTATCCAAATCAAATATATAATCCTTCTTTGACTTGGGAGTGCATATAGGCAAACCAACAAACTAGGACTTCCACCTTTTGATCTTATAGTGACAACTCATTCTTGCCACGTCACCACATGAAAGTGCACTAGCAACTGAGACTTATCCTATCTAGTCCCACACCATTCCTAACATTGATTAACAATAATAGTCTAGAATTTAATATTGATTATGAAATCATAACTCAGAGGTAAAATATTACTATCCCAGGCCCACAACCATCTACCACTTTCCCTATCATCCAACCAACCATTTAGCCTTGAAATAAACCATTCACTACTGACCACAATGACAAGTTTGATATTATGTAATAATTACAAAAAACACCAGCACAAATTTCTATTTTTGATTTGTTATGGATGTCAATAATCCACAAAAACATCCTAAATGAGTTTTTGACGTAATCTACTATTGGTAGTGACATATCCCCTGATAACTTTTAGGCTTGGGTTAGACACCTAGCTCTTACCCAATAAGTCACATTCAACCAAAATGATATGTCTTCCCTTGGCCAACTCCATAATAACCAATTACACATAGAAGTTTTTATCAGATGACATAAAGTGAAATGCGTCCTTATAGACAATGGATCTAGCCTCAACATAGTGTCCCTCAAGCTCATTAAGCTTCTTGGCTACACAATGATAGATCTCTAGCTAGAAAAAATAACTATCAAAGCTTATGATAATCAAGAAAGAGAATCATAGAGCACCATTAGTTTGTTAGTTATGATTACACCTTTGAGCCATGATACACTTTGTCATGTGTTGAATCTTAAGTTATCATATAATATACTTCTAGGTAGGCCTTGGTTACATGATATTCATGTAGTCCCATCAACACTACCTCAATGTATCAAGTTTTCCCACTCAGGGATGGGGGTGAATATTCTAGGAGATTTACACCCATATGAACACTACAAGCATCTTGAGGCTAAGTTTGAATTTAATAATTATTAGTACAACATGAATCCATGTTCTATGAGGATAAATGAAAATATATATTTATTTATCCTTCATCAGATAATTTCATAGATCCTAATACCTTAGATTCCCTTTCTCACATGCCACCTCCTGAAGCTTCCAATCATTTCAACATTTCAGATAATGAACTAGGAGAATATGTGAGCCATGATACATTTCATATCACCAATATTCCTCAAAATTTAAAAACCTTTGGGTGATCTAAAGTCATTCGACATATACATTAGCAACAAAAGAATAAAGATAAGAGACCTATCATGTTTGTACCATCATTTGGCCTAGAACCTAACCCTCTTAAAGGTGATGAATCATGGTTATACAATGATAACCAAGCATATTTTTATAAAAATTCAAAGTATATTATTCCAAATAGGATCATGGAGAATAAAAATTATGAAGGAAGAGGCCTTAGACCAAATCAACAAGGAACCATCAATCCAATTTCCATGACTAAGTATGAAAGACCTTATGAACTTGGATTTAAACTACCTGGGGGTGACCCCACATATCTTATTTAAACTCCATCACCAGTAGCTAGTGATGATGATGCTGATAATGAAGTAGAGTCTAATCATAGCCTTTCCTTTGATAACCTAGCTAAAACCAATATGTTTGATGAAAATTTCATTTGTACCCTTACCCAAGACATTCATTGCAATCCATTGCCATTATACTATCCCCAACTCATAGATTGGGACCAACAAGAATCTAGTCTATTGATTGATGAGTTATAAAATGATGAGGCATTCTATGATTTCCTAGGTCTTAGAGATAATGTTCCATTGGGAGATCAAAAATTACGATTCTCAATTACATTATATCCTATAGCCTATTTTGGAGAGCAAGTGAACACCCTTAGCCAAAAACAAATAAATGAAACATTGAGGTCCTAAAGTGAAAACCCCTTTGAGGCACTTTCTAACCAAGGAAAAAGTAAAGATAAAGGTTAGTCTAGTGGTGAAAACCTATTTCAAGCACCATTAGATGGGGGTGTTCATTCTTCTTTGAATTTAGATTAGGAGACCACCAATGATGAGCTTACCTATAGATCTAAGTTTAGTTTTGAGCAACAAGAAGTATTTGATCAAATTATCCAAGAATTTTTTACCATTTTTTTAACATGGCCAAATCTTCCATTAGGAGACTCAGATTCATCATTCCTAGGATAAGTTGAAGATCAAGTCCTAATAGAGGACCCTAAGATAGTCCAATAGTTTAAGTCATTATCTACTATCCTAGAAGATGGTTCAACCCTCCTAGTCAAAGATATAGTAGAGATAAACATCAGGACCCTATTGGATGTGAAATGAATAAAATTGGGTGCATCCCTCATTGAAGAGGAATGTGATGTTTTTATAGGTCTATTAAGAGAGTTGTGGATATATTTGCATGGGTCTATTCTAACATGGTAGGATTAGACCCCACCTTGGTTCTACACCACCTTATGTTTAATCCTGATTCCAAATCAGTTAAAAAAAAGCTACATAAGATGCATCCTCACATTATTGTATTGGTAAATAATGAGTTGTAAAAATTCTTAGAAGTAAGATGTATTTGATCCATTGACTACTCAGAATGGATCTCTAATGTAGTACCTATTAGCAAAAAGCCTAAAGGAATCAAAATTTGTACTGACTTTTGAGACATCAAAAAAACTTATCCTAAAGATGATTTTTCATTGCCTAATATTGACATGATCATTAGCTCCATAATAGGGTATGAAATGCTTTCACTCATGGATGGCTTTTTAGGATATAATCAAATCAGAATAGCACCAAAAGATCAACATAAAATAGCCTTCACCACTCTATGGGGAGCATATTTTTATTAGGTGATGCCATTTGGCTTTAAGAATGTGGGAGCTACATATTAAAGATCCATGACTATCATATTCCATGATATGATGCATGTTATTATTGAAGATTATGTCAATGACATATTAGGAAATCCAAGACTAGAGTCGACCATCCAATAGTGCTACATAAGATATTTGAAAGATAATGAAAGTAAAAAAGTCATACTAAATATAACTGTGTTTTTGGTGTAAATTCAAACAAATTATTGGGATTAATCATGTTTTGTAGAGGTATTGAAGTTAATATAGATAAATTTCATGCTCTAATTGAGATGTCATCAGTAATCAATTTCAAGGAACTTCATAGTTTGTAGGGTAAGATTCAGTCCATCTAACACTTCATCTCTTAGTTAAGAAACAAGTGCCATCCATTTACACACCTTTTGAGGAAATAAGTTGCATTTCACTATGATGATCACTTCCAAACAATTGTTCAACAACTCAAAGATTATCTTGTTAATCCACGTATTTTATTACCTTGCAAGCTAGGAAAGCCATTCTTGTTATACCTATCAGCTACCAATTATGCTCTTGGGGCACTCTTGGCTCAACATGATGATAATGAAAAAGAGCATGTTGTATATTACCTAATCCATACCTTGGTTACATATGAACATAACTATGTACCTATTGAAACATCTTTTCTAGCCATGGTTTTCATAGCTTAGAAACTATATCATTACATGTTGAATAATAAAACCATGGTCATTTCAAAAGTAGATCAACTCAAATATCTACTATCTAAAACAAATTTTCAAGGTATAATGGCTAAATGGATCATACTTCTTATTGATTTTGACATAGATTATGTCAATCATAAAGAAATCAAAGGACAATTTCTTATAATTCAACTTGCTAAAGCACCCTCATGGACACACAATCACTCAAGTTTCCATTTCTTGATGAATCCAATCATGACCATTATTGATACACCCCTTGAGGAAAAAACATAGAAGTTTTGTTTTGATGGTTCATTCATTATGCATGGATTGGGGGCAAGCCTTTTGTTTATTACACCACATGGGGATCTAATCCCTAAATCATTCATAATTATCTTTCCTTATACAAACAGCATGGTTGAGTATGAAGCAATTATTGTATGACTTTGATAAGTAGTGAATTGAAATATATCTCATCTTCAATTTTATAGTGATTCTCAATTAATCATCAATTAGGTCACATATCATTCTCAAACCAAAGATGCCAAGCTGGTTCCATATAAAACCATGGTTGACACCCTTAAAAAGCAATTTTCCAATATTCAGTTTGAGCATATACTAAGGGCTAGTAACAAAACTATATATACCATGGCTACTATTATCTCTCTGATTTGACAAATAGATAAATCTAAATATTATTAGTTCCTCATCAAAAATTTGTCAGCACCAACTCATGAACCTTTAATCATTGCCATGATTTATGATATTATTGGTACTAATTCTATCTAGTACTCAAACTTTTACAACTACCTTCATAACCAATTTATACCACCTAACATATCTCACAAATAAACCAAAGCCTTCTTTCATCATTCAACTTATTATACTTTACTTGCATCTAGTCTTTACTATCATAGTTTTGATGGAACTCTACTTAACTATTTAACTTCGGTAGAGTCTACATTAGCGTTAAGAGAAGTTCATGAAGGAGTATGTGGAGCCCATTCTAGTGGGGCAGTCCTATGAAAAAACCTCTTGCATACTAGTTATTATTGGCCCATAATAGATGTAGATGCCACTGTATATAGAAAGAAATGTGGCAAATGTCAATGGCATGTTAATTTGATTAAGGACCTAGCAAAAACTTCAAAACTGATGTTGACACCATGGATATTTTTTATATGGGGACTTGACCTCATTATGAATATCAACCCCACTTAATCTTATGGCCATAAACATATCCTTACCACCATAGAATATTTTCCTAAATGGGTTGAAGTTATACCCCTCACGTGATTGTAAAACAAGTTTCCAAATTCATCTTCAACCACCTCATTTGTCACTATGGTATTCCCTCTAGCATTATATATGATAATAGAGGGTCATTCAAGAATAAAGATGTAGACTAGTTATATACCAAATACAACATTTCACAACACTTTTCTCTAGCATATTACGTTCAACGTAATGGCCAAGCTGAGGTATCCAACAAAATAATTGTCAATATTCTCAAAAAAATTGTCAATGATGTCAGTCATGACTGGTACCTCTAGATATTTCCTACCCTTTGGGCATATTGTTCCAATCGTCATACCCCCATAGGAGCCACTCTATACTCACTTGTTTATGGTATTGAATCCATCCTTCCCATTGAGGTCAAATTGCCTTCACTATGCATCTCTTTCAAGCATCTCATGGATGATCATGACTATCGAGTAACTCACCTACAAGAGCTAGATCTATTATATGAGAAATGCATAGCCATGCTCAAAAATCTTCAAGCCTATTAGAATTGACTCAAATGCCACTATAATCAGTGTGTGAAGTATATAATATTTGAAATTGGTGATCTTTTTATTAAATAAAACTAAAAGAATACCATGATCGATAAGAAACCTAAAGGTAAATTCCAACCAAATTAGATAGGGCCTTTTCTCATCACTATATATTATGGATTAGGAACATACAAGCTTGTCACACTAGATGGTGACAAACATCTAAAGCCAATGAATATTATTCATCTCAAGCAATACTATGCTTGAATGCTAAGGTGTATTGTCTATAAGGAATATTTTAGTTATACCATTTTATCATTATTCTTCTTTGTATACATATCACGCTTATCCTCTTTCCCATATTTATTTTCCATTTTTGACCTATTGACACAGCATGTTCTAAAGCCTAGGCCATTTGGCCTTGGTTTTTATCATTCATTAAATAGTTTTAGTATCAAATTATCGAATCAATTCATTAGTTGGTTCAATTATTTTAAATAAGGAGCATATCTTGGGATAGTTTGATAGAAGTTTTGGCAATTACATCCTTTGTTTTTTAGTCCTTTCTTACCCCCAATCTTGTTACTAATTATAACTATCTTTCAGGGAATTATTACCATTGATTTATGCCATTATGTCCTAGTTATAACCACCCATGGGAAAAATTAGAGAAATACTAAGCCTTGATGTACCAACTTACCACTTCCTATGCCATACTATGTCTTTTTGCCAACTATGCCTATTTCAATTAGCTACCACACTAGTTGAATTCCTTCGATAAAATGGTGGAACTATAGTGACTTGAGGTCCTACTCTGGGAATATGTAGGTAGTGCTCAATACTTCTTGAGGTTAACTCAATCACCCCTTTTACCCATGCTCTCATTGTTTTGTGAGCAATCTAAACCATGATCTCACCACTTTTTGAGCAACCTAAGCCATTCTCTCACCAATTTTTGAGTATCCTAAGCTACACTCTCACCATTTTATGAGCTTGAACCATTTACTGTCTCATCATTCTTTATTGAGTTTAAATACTTCAAAAAATTCCCAAAACATTTCAAAAAATCCTTAGAAAATAAAAAAACCATTGACCACTTCTTTGCCTTAAGGATTCTGGGAACCCTTACTAAGTTATAAACAAATCACTTGTCATTTAGTTTCCCCATCCTTTTTGGCCTTTTCTCTCATGCACTTTCCATTTTTAAAGACCATTTCTATTCTTCTATCACATCCATTATATTTATTTTCAATATTTATCACATTCTTCCCTTTCTCTAGGATAACTACATTTGGCCTAAAAGTTTTTATTGGATAATACATCCATAAAACTATGTAGACAATGTCCACTTGCCTTGTGCATAGGGAGACAACTCAGCCACCCCCTTCCTTTTCTTTTATTCCCCCATTTAGTTTGTTTTTTAAGTCGTCACCTATTTTTTAGGGGTAATGTTCATAGGTTTTTTTATTGCATTATTTATTTGTTTATCTCTACTTATTTTATTTGTTTGGTTGCCTATTTGTTTGCTTTTAACATTATTTCCTTGATTCAGTTTATGTGTGTTCATTAAGAGATTCCTTGTCCACACGTACACTTGAATCCATTGTTATTCATATCCTTACATTATCATCATGGTTTTTATCATTGGTGCATTATTTTATATTGAGTATAAGATTACAGAAGTCAGTCCAAATACATATTTTGGCCAAGTCTTTATGGAGTTCTATCATGAATCCTACCAACACATGCATCAACCTCATCTTCAAGGATTTTACTCAATAATGGTGTCATCTCTTTGGCACCAACATCCTGATTCACTCCCAATCATATCCCAAATAGAGTAATTAACCGTGAAATAATTTTAATCATTATTAGTTCAAATGAGCATCTCCCTACTAGTAGGTTATTCCAATTCATCATTACCCTTGGTGTCAAGTTATCATCATCCTCAACAAAGTTTATCATGTTTGCCATAATTAGGGTCCAATGATTATAACTACCTATGGGCAAATCATTACACACCATCCCACCTATATTTCTCAATGATTATAATCATTTTTAGGAAAATCATTGTGTTGTAACCACTTTACATTTTTTGCCTATATAGGGTCATGTTATTATCTTGTTTATTTATCCTAACTGGGGTAGCTCCATCTTCTCAATGATTATAACTACCTTTAGGAAAATTATTGTGTTATCATACCATGTTGCCACTATCAGGGTATAATTCTTATAACCACATTTGGGCAAACTTTTGTATACTATCCCACTTGCATTCACAATCATTTTGACTAATTTTTCACTATCATTATGTTTTCACCTCATTATCTATCCTTTCTTTGGTCCTCTAATTTCACTTCTTTCTTTTCAAGGGACCATTTCTCGACTTACATATGGCAACCATTCCCTTCACAGGGCATCATACAGTTAGTTTATCATCATTGTAGTTGTAGGCATGTAAGACCTTTTCATTCTTTGAGAAGATGTTACTTTGCTTATATCTTTCAATTCCTTCCCAAATAGGGGTCAACTATAGACACCTAAAATTGGCAATCAATAACCTCCAACCAAGATTTTGACCAATTTCTACCCAAAATGCACAATTTCACCTAAAAACACTAAAACATGAAAAATGATGTGAAAATGATCTAATGCTGATTTTAGATATGGTATCCCTAAATGAGGAAATTCAATTTATGGGATAACTAACTTTGATCAATCCATCTCAAGTTAAAATTCCAAAATTGCACCTATGTGCTTTGGATTGCTCTTTCCTATCAAATCTTTTACATAAGAATTGTGCCTTTGTTATTTGTTATTGGAAACATCCTAAATGGGAATACACATCCAATGCATCTAATGTGGACTTCTAATTCAAATATAATTAAATTTAGGACCAATAACAAGGCATTCTAATAAATTTGAGTAATTTGTTCATAAAGTGTTTAATCATGTTTAAGAGATAATTAATCTAAATCAAGGCCTAAACAAGAATTCCATGAAAACTTGTTGAAAAATTTGTTTTAGGAAATGAATATTGAATATTTACATCATCAAGTGACCTCATTTATTGGGAAGACATCCCTAGGCCATAAATGCCACAAATATTAGGATTAATGTCTCCCATGTCTCATCAATGCCTTCCATGATGCCCTCTATGCCTCTTAATTGCCCCTTCTTCCAATGCCATGATGAGGATAATTAAAAACTTAATTCTGAAAATTGAATTAATCCTCAACCACACATCTCAATCTTGAGATGGATGGTTAAGGATGATTCTGATCAATCCAAAAATATATAAATATGATGCCTCACAACATCATTTCTAAGCTTAATTTGTGCAAAGTTATAATATAGGATTGGTTCCAAAAGTTTCAATAAACTAGTGTTATAATGCCAAATTGATTCCAATCCAAGCCACAAGCCAAAGGTGGCAAGGGGAGATGAAGGTAGCCATACTCCATTGAAGAATACCTCTTGAAGTACAAGCTGAGCAAGCCACCATTACAAAGGCATTTGGTGCATCCAAGGAAGGTGAAAGGAACTCTTGTGTTTTTATTCCTTGGTTTTTAGCTGTGTTTGTTATTTGCTTTTATTAACTAAGATTTCCATAGTGTCTAGGCCTAGAGGTGTTATGTTTTATATTAAGGTAAAAACAGGTTTTGAAGGGACCCCAAAACCGTACACAAGGGGAAAGATAAACCTTAAAGCACAACCAGGTTAACAAAAGAACCTGATTACAAAATAGAACCAATACCAAGTTTTACAAGGACCTGTAACCAACAAATATGACCATAAAAGGCAGATGTCAAACACTGAACTGAAAGTTAACCAACTGGAATAGCTAACTGAACAACCTTCCAGTCCAGTAACCAGTAAACCTGACCAGTTTACAGCACCCAAAAAAACTAGTCAGCAAAAGGGAACTTTAGATGATCTTTTAAGTTTAGATTTTTTTTACATGACCGAAGATTCATATCAAGAGGAAAGACCGAAGGCTTAGACTTCTTTCTCCTAACTGCTATCCATCCGTCCTCCACCTTGGCTGCCTCAGCAACCCATGCCTCAGAAGATAATGATCTTTGGGTTCCAGAGGGCATAAAATCCTTATGAGAATTAAACACAGTTTGGCTCTTTGAGAGATCCTCCAGAATAGGGGAAGATACCACCACCTCCTCCTCTGGTTCAACAGTATCACTAACCACAGCCACCGTAGGGGCTTCATTAGAATGATTCACCAATGATTCCTCTTCATCTTCTGGTTCAGATTGCGAACTTTCCTCATTTTTAGTCTCGGATTTTGGCCTAGAGGTGTTATGTTATTAGTGTGTTTATTTCACTTTGTTTTTATTTTGGAACTAACACCATACTAACCATCCTCTCTTGAGTTAAATTCCTAGATCATAGATGGTGTTGGATATGGCTAGGTTAATGGAAGGGTGGTTAACATTAGATTCATTTTGTTATTAGGAGAAGGGGTAGATGATTGGTGATGACTAGTGGATGGGGGATTGGAAATAAATATACATGAAGGGGTTTGAACTATAGGTGCAATAAGTTTAATGGGGTCAACAACTTTGAGAAGTGGAATACCCATCATAATGAATTACAAGAGGATTTCATACTTATTGGAAGATATGTATTGGTCTATGAAATTAGGCTCGAGGTTCATAGTGGTGGGTGATAAAATATGAGGGAGTGGTGATGGATTATGATTATTAGATGGAGGATTTGACTATGAATGGGTATAAATTTGAGCTAAGGGGTTTTGAATAGGGCTAGTGGATGATGGAGGGGATGGGATAAATGTTGATGTTAGAATTTTTTGGGAGGTGAATTTAAGCTTATGGGGTCAATATAATTAGGAAAGAGATCACCCATATTCCATATCCACAAAATTAATTAATCTTTATTCTTTGTGATGTATTGATTGATTAGGGTCACCACATTAAATAATGTTGAGATTGATTTAGAGGGGATATAGCATGGTGAATTGGGGTGAATGGGATCAAGGTATAAGGGTAGATAAGCACCTAAATTTAGTTCCCACAAGAGGACATCATCCTTGTTGGTTAATATGTATTGGTATATAATAATTGGGTCTAAATCCATGGGAAATATGGATGAAGATGTGAAGGTAGACTAAGTTTTGTTTGATCAAAGTCAGGCCAAAGGACTGAGCTAGTATGATAGGTAATGTTGAGGATGGAATAGACAAATGGACTAGAAGATGATTAGGATGATGGATGACTATAATCAGATATCAAATCAATAATACAATAGGTGCTAACAACCTATCAACAATGCCTAGTAGTCAATCTAGTAAAAAAGATAGTGATGGGTGCTTGGATTCAAACTAGCAAGATGACAATATGATGGGTGCTAGTTATGAATATGCAAGGATGATAGATACTAGATTGATGATGATGGGTTTGATAGATTGAGATTGAAAAAGTGATAATATGATAATAGTATATTTACTAGGTATGATATTTGATTTAATGATAGCATACTAAGATGATAGGATAGTGTGGATGATAAGACTAGATCAATACTTTAAACCTATTTTGATCAAGATGGGATAGGACTATGTGATAAATGTGATAGTATGATGCAAAAAGGAAAAGTATATATGATAGGCAATGATAAAAAAAGGGAATGTGGATGAGATAGGGATGGTCTGGACCTCTATATGACCTATAGAGACAACTAGGATAAGATGAGGATGAGGTTTGATTAGATGGGTGATGAAGGCAAGATGAAGACAAAGGATTAACAATGGATGGGGTGGACTTAAGATAGGATGACAAAATATCATATTATTATGATATGATGTGGATTATGTGTCAATATGTGATCATGATATGGTAAGGATATGACAAATTATAAGTGGAACTAGAATGTGATATGACTAGTAGGATGCACAAGAAAATAAAAATATATACAAGAGGGTATACAAGATGATGAGTTATGAATGATGGTGTGATGACTAAATTATGGGTGGATATGAATATATTAGGATGGGGTGAAGACTATATGGAGAATGGGAGATGCATAAGATAAAATGTAAGTGATGGGATATGACTAGGATAGGATGTGACTAGAGTATGTTCAAGAGGATAAGGTATATTCAAGGGAGTTATGAGATGTAGGATATATAAGTTAATGATATAGGTGATGGGGATGTTTTCAATGATGAGTGGATGGGACAAGATGTGGGATGGGATTAAAAGGATACAAAAGGATTATGACAAGGATATACAAACTAAGTCCAAAGTGATGTAAAAAAAGATAATGGGCTAAGGATATGAAAGATGAAATGTAGGTTATGTGATAATGAGAGAAGATCAAGACTAGGATTATGAATGTAATGGCCTCAAGACAAGATGCATATGACAAGGTGTGACTAGGATATGTGATATTGGTGAGTGGGATATGAATAGATTAATATAAGGAAGGATTATTTAGTAAATTTGGACTCAAACCCACTAAAGTGGAGTGGACAAAATTTTCTCCAATTTATTTTTTCTTATGTTCCAAATAAAATGGATTATTTCAAACCATTTGGGCCATAGATCATTTTGAATGAATTGGACAATTTTGAATAATGTGGACTTACACCTTGTAAAGAGGAGTGGAGAAAATTTTCTCCAAAAAATAAATTTGATATATTCTAAATAAATTGAAGTGTTTAAATCCATTTAGAAATATATCATTTCAAATAAATTGGTCTATTTCAAATACAATGGACTTATACCCACTAAAGTGGAGTGAAGAGAATTTTCTCCAAAAATAATTTTCTTATATTGGAAATAAATTGGACTATTTCAAAACATTTGGGCATAGATCATTTTGAGTAAATAGGGTTATTTTGAATAATTTAGACATGTACCTATAAAATGGTCAATCATTCAGAAGAAGATTTTATCTAAAAATATATATATTTTCTTTTTTAAATAAATTAGATTGCTTCAAACCATTTGAGCATAAATCATTTCAATTAAATTGGCTCATAGACAATAAATAATTTTATGTTATACCCACTAAAGTGAAGTGGAGAATACTTTATCCATAAATATGTAACATTTATATAATCCAAATAAATTAAATTATTTCAAACCATTTAGGAGCATATCATTTTGAATAGATTGGACTATTTCAAACATGTGGCACCCTTCTAGGCCTTTATATTATCATTGATCCTTTGAAGTATATTTTGTAGATGGGACATGTGGAATCATTTGATTGGCCAAATTATGGATGAAAAAATATCAAGCAATCTAGTTAATCTACATAATAAAATATCTCAATGATAATAATTTCTTTGTTGTTCATCTGGAAAAAAGTCTAAATGAGTAAGTATCAATATACTAATTCAATAATTTAAGGGAATCTCCAACCATAAATCAATTTTCACTAATAATGAAAGAAAAATAATTCTAAATTAGAATCGATTATTTTGAAATTAATTCATAACTATTTTCAAAATAATTTAGAATTGATTTGTATGCAATTGATGATAATGTTTATTACTAGAATTATAGTTTATAATTAGTAAATACAATTGAAAGAATCATGCAAAGTTTCATCTCTCTAAACATTTGTTCATATCTATTGGCATGAATTTTTTACTTTCTCCAAAGAATGTAATGATTGACATCATGTTGATTCTCTAATCCTTCTCATCTTTTTAACTTCCACTTCTAGTATATCTACTTGATGTAACATAAGTCATTTTCAATTTTTTATTTGTAACACAATTTTGAGAATTAAAATCAATGAACAAAAGTGTTGGCAATTGAAAAGTCATCTCGAAGGTCCCTTTAAAAATAAATTCTAATTTTTTTATGTTTATATTAAATTGATTAGAATTTTTTTTCCCAAAAACAAACATGAAATTTGAACTTGTGTAACCCATGGATTTAATGAGTATCCTCAAATGATTATCTTCTATCATTTACCAAATGCCAATGTGAGAAAAATACTGTAGTGATACCTTCAAATTTTCATTAGAATGCTCTCAAATGTAGTATGACATATTTTAAATTTTATAATATTCTTTTTTTCCTTTATCATTCATTTTCATATCTTTTTTTTTGTGTACAATAAATAATATTTCATCCAACCCCAAAATCAATAGTTTTTTATAAGTCTGTTTTACCTCCTCCTTCAAAATGTCTACATTTTTTTAAAAAAGGGATGTATAATTTATTAACAATATTATATTATAAGATATTTAACATGAAAATTTTTAAGAAATTTTTTTACATGTTACTAAACTAGTCATTGATATGATTTTGATTTGTATTTCTTATTGTAACATAAAAACATAATGTGTTTCATTTTATTCATTTTTTCTTTGAATTTCTTTAAATCTTATAAAGATTCATATAAACACATAAAAATAAGTACATCCTTAGGATCTGTGTAAATATAATACTTATTATACACAGATGTAGCATTTCTATTACCAATTTTGTAACACACATATGCATATAAAAGTTCATATTGAATCCTTATGACTTGACCATGAATGTATCATAATTTGATTTAGTCTAGTTATTTCAGAACTCATTTCATATAGATGTTGATAGGAGTTTAACATTGATCAACCAACATATATTAATATTTTTACAATAATGAAAGTATCAATTGTAACTCTTATGCATACCAATACATATTTATATGTTTAGGTAGCCCATCACAGAAAACAAAATATGATTCACTCTTATAAGCCATTATGGTTCACTATCACTAAATTCAAATCAGAATATAATACACCTTAATATTTGAACCTCCTTCATATACTTCCAATAAGACATGTCATTTTTTTTTTTTTAATCAATAGCAATATAAATATTTCTAGAATTTCAATATACTTTATTGTTTTTTTTGATAAATAACACTATTATGGATACTCTCCATCAAAATTTATTGTATTGAAGACATATTATAGCATATATTGTCTTATTTTAAACTAGATAAATTAAACATTTAAACAACATTGTAATGGTTGAATTAAACTTGTAAACAACATTTTAAGGATAAATACAATCAAATTTAGTCTAAAATGAACCACAGTTCAAAATCCCAAGCTTATGAAAGTATATATTTTATTATCTTTTACAATCTCATGTCCTTGAAGAAAAATTCAATTGTAATGTGTTTAAATAAATAAAGATAATTAATATATTCTAGACTTGTATGAAATTGTATAATTTTACATTTATAGAAAGGCGTTTCACCTTTTTTTTGCTTTTTTGTAGTTTCTATGGGTGTTGTGAACAAATAATTTGACTAAGAAGAGGAGATTAGTATGGTGTTATTGAAAAAATGTACAAAAAAAATTGCCAAAGAACACACTAAGCTAACACATTTATGCCTAGTTACTAAGGTGAGCTTAGTGACCAAAAAAAATGACAAACACAACTAAAAATTAAGGAAAAAACAATAAGAATTCCTTCACCTTCTTTGGATTCTCTAAATTCCTTTGTAGTAGTGGCTTTCTCAATTTTTTGCTCATGAAGTCCTTGTTAATGGAAGATTATCTACCTTCATCTTTCCTTGGCACCATTGGCTTGTGGCTTAGCTTGGCTTGGAATCAATTTGGCATGGTAACACTAATCTATTATAGCTTTTGGAACCAATCCTACATTATAAATTTGCACAAATTAATATTTTTTAAGATATTTGAACATAATAACTTTGCACCAAAATAACTTACAAATGATGTTCATGGCATCTCTATTTATAGATTTTTAAAAATGTCTAGAGTCAACCTGAACCATCCATCTCAGGATTGAGATGTGTGGCTAAGGATTAATCTAATTATGTAATTAAAATTCATAAATAGGATCATAAATATTTGGGATAGAGGAGTAATTAAGAGGCATGAAGATATTTTATGAGGCATGGGAGGCATGAATCTTGATATTTGTGGCATTTATGGCTTAGGGATGTCTTCTTAATAAATGAGGTCACCTGATGATGAAAATATTCAATATTCATTTCCAAAACAAATTATTCAATAAGTTTCCATAGAATTATTGATTAGGATCTAATTTTGTTTAATTAGCTCTTAAACGTATTTAAGCACTTTGTGCACAAATTACTCAAATTGATCATAATGCCTTGTTATTTGTCAAAAATTTAACTAGATTAGAATTAGAAGGTGATGTTAGATGCATTAGATCTATTATCACATTTAGGATGTTACCAATAATAAATAACAAAGGAATGCATCTTGTGCAAGAGATTTGATAGGAAAGAGCAATCTAGAGTACCTAGGTGTAAAATTGGAATTTTGATTCAAAATGATCTGATCAAATTTAGCTAGACCATAAATTACATTACCCCATTTACAGATACCCTAGCCCAAATCAACACTTGAATATATCATGTTCAACTCATTTAATTCACTTTAGTGTTTTTAGGCCAAACTATGCATTTTGGTAGAAATTGGTCAAAATCCTGATTGGAGGTTATTGGTGGCTAGATTTAGGTGTCTACATTTTGCCCCTATTTGGGAAGATATTATAAACTATAGGCAAAGGAATGTCTTCTCAAATAATGAGAAATGGTTTGTATGCCAAAAATAAGATTATGGTTGAAAAATAAACCTCAAAATGGTTTTGGGAATCTTATGATGATGCCCCTTGAGGGAGTGGACATCACTTTTATTAATGGATGGTCACTAAAAAAGAAGCAAGAAGAAAGGTGGAATTAACCTATGGTTGAGATTAATCCAAATAAGAAAATTCTTGTATGCATTGATGTAAAAAGGATGCTTATTTTCCTAAAGGTGGTTATAATCAGGAATAAAAGTCAAAATAATGATTTTCACATAGGTGGTTATATTCCTTAAGCGAACCTAGATTAGATATGATTAGCAAACACAACTCAAGGATATAGCCTAAAATATAGATTAAAGATGAGTGGGTGCAAAGTGATGAAAGAGATGGATATAGGAATAAGATTGATCATTATAAATGATTTAGTTGTACTTACCAATGTGGAGACGCTCATCCTTATTAGTAATGATACAACTAGAATGGACAACGGGTTAATTTTATCAAGGGTGGGATGAAAGGGCCTACCAAAGTGTTGAGGAGAAACTTTTGTAGTTCCATTGATTGTAGAACTTTTTGAAGCTAATTTTTCCTATAGCATGTGATGGTAGGTTTCATGATAGAACATCATGAAGACTTGGCTAAAATATGCATTATAATTGACTCCTAATCCAATAAACACTTGAAAAAAATGCACCAATGATATAAACCATGATGAAAATATTTACGTATGAATATGGATAGACTCAAGAATAATGTTCTTGAAGAATCATATACAAATGCATATAGACTACGTTGAGGCAACAATGCTAAAAGCAAACAAATAGGAAAGCGAATAAACAAATAAATAACTTTAACAACAAATGAACAAACAACTTGAAATAAACAAAAAAATAAAAATCCTAAAAATAAAAGCAAAATAAAGCATCCTAAAAATGACAATGCCCTAGTAAGGTGGATTGAGGATAGCTAAATAGGCTTAGACATGACAAATATTTTTGAATTTTTGAAATGTTATGAATGTTTTTGAAAATTTAAGGTATCTTAACTCATTAAAGAATGACAAGATACCTATTCACAAAATGGAAAGAGTCTTTGGCTTAGGTTTCTCACAAAATGGCAAGAGTATATGGAAAGGGGGACTAAGGTGACCTCAACATGAATTGAGCATGACCCACATAGTCTTGAAATTACCTCGAGTCATAGTAATTCCATCCACACAAAAGTTAGGGAAAAACCAACTAGGTCTCAATAAGTTCTCAAATTCATCAAATGCCCATTCAAATGAAAATAGTAATGGCAAGGTGATGCAATAATGCATGATAAACAAGTATTTCCCCTAGTTTTCCCATAGGTGGTTATAAATAGGATAAAATGACATAAGTCAATGATACTAATTTTTGCATAGGTGGCTATAATTAGAAGCAAGATTGGTGAAACAATGATTTACCCATAGGTGGTTATAATTAAGCTCACATAAACAAACCTGATAGGATGAAAGATGAAACATATCTTTCTAGATCAACTATTATACTACTTTCATAGACTATAATTTAAACATGGACTTGATTGACTACTGAAAATTGATTTCAATCCTCTCAAAAAAATTATGGGAAGAACCAAATGAACCAAGATCAAAACATGATTGGGTAAGATGACTAAAAATAGGCTTTGGTCTAGATAGGAATGGAATGATAGGATGGATAAAATTGTAAGAGGGTTTTTCCCCAAGTGATGGGGTGAATGATAGGGTATAAAACAATGGAAAATGGATATGTAACAATGGAAAATGAATATGTAACAATATCAATGGCATATGAAATGGTATGGTACATGCTTTTGGCCTGCATGTGGTTTTTGATTATATTGTTCCTGTTGATGGGTAGATGCACGTCCTAATCAACAAATGATATAAATAGAATACTAAATCATGTTAATTGGTATCCCACACCTCATTTAAATAATTTCTCTATCAAAAACTTGATGTATATTTTGGTTCTAAGAATGCTTTTATGATCCTCATTGGTCATTGATTTTGATTCCTTTAAACATCAAGATAAGGTATCGTTATAGCCTCTACAAAGGAAAGTGAAGCCATGGATGGTAAACAAGGATAAATAATGGATGGTAGGTTTGAATATGAAATGGAATGGTAGATGATAGTGGAATGTGTAATGGTTGGGAAATAAATGAAGATCAATATGTTTAGTTACATGTAATATTGCTAATGTTAGATTCAACATAACTTTGATTGTATTAGGGTCGAAGACATTTTCTCTCAATAAGACCACCACATTTTTCTTATGTTTTGTCTTGAGAGTAGTTATCATCTAATTAGGCTGTAAATTTGAAGCTATTTTGATTTGATTTTTGATTTTGTCTTCATCAATAAATGAAGAACTTTTGTGCTCAACTATTAGTACCTCAATGAGGTTTTTACCAATGAATTTGTCTTGATTGTCTCATAGCACCTCTAAGAAGGTTTCACTAATGAACATTAGCTTTTGATTTTTATTTTCTTCTAGTGCTTCTGAAAAAGTTTCACTAGAACATGTTGAGTTCTGACTATGATTGTCCCCCAGCGCCTCTAAAAATGTCTCACTAGGTGAGTGATCTTCTGCTACATTAATGTGGTCTTGGCCTCCATGCTCTTCTTTAACTACTATGTCACCATAGATGTAGTTTAACAAAGTTTGATTCTATCAATCTTAATCAACATTTGTGGGACATGGAATGTCAATGATATGACTATTTTTGTTGACGATAATGGCCTATGGAATGGTAATGGAATGGGGAGAGGCTACAAAATCCTCATAGAAGATACTAGGATAAATTGTGTTAAATCTAAATTACTCATCCTCAAAAATTGTAGAAGGATCATAAATGTATTCAAACTGATCTACAAGGCATGCATAAACATTGTTGTAATAGTCATAAACATATTCTATATCTGAATCTGATTCTTACTCAATAAAATCTAAATCTCTTGTTGAGATTGATGTTGATTTTGATTTTGATGTTTAATCTAACGTTAGTTTAATAATAGAACTTAAATCTAATTCTGATTCATCATCTAATGTGTACTCTAATACAATTATGTATTTTTAAATATTTTGTTTTGGACAAGTAACAACCTATGATGGTATAATGGGCTCCATAAAAATTAGTTTTGAAGAGTGGGACTCCTCTAGGATGGGAAAAAGGTCAAGAGACAACTTCTCAAAGACTGGCTTATCAATAAGAGGATCTTGAAAAATAGGCATATGGTCAAGGTAATGATTTTCCCAAAGGTAGTTATAATCATTAAGAAGTGACTCGACAAAGACTGACTAGCTTGTTAGTGTGAGACTCCTCAACAACTAGTATAGGATCAATAGGTGCTTCATCCCAGGTTGACTTATCGTAAGTGGTTGGTTCAATAAAAACTTTTTAGATTAGTTGGTTGTCTTGTCTTTAGTTTCTAATGACTTATAAAATAGTAATTTTGAACACAGCTTTGTCTTTAAAGGATTGGATCAATTGAGGTTTAGATGGGATTGGTACTAGATGAGGAATGATTTATGGTTGGATAATGGTAGGGCATTGGGGAGCATGGTTGATCACATGAGCCAAAGGATGAAGTCCTAAAATGGTGATTATAAGACATTATGGGGCTTGATTTCCCACACAAGCCAAAG
The DNA here is from genome assembly GCA_037957365.1 of Torreya grandis. NCBI lineage: Eukaryota > Viridiplantae > Streptophyta > Pinopsida > Cupressales > Taxaceae > Torreya > Torreya grandis. The sequence continues at coordinate 158,452 of JARHVA010007657.1, read as the reverse complement.
GACTAGATCTTGGAATGATGAAGGGACATTATGGAGCTTGATTGCCCACACAAGCTAGAGGATGAGGTCTTGGTATAGGAATGCTTTAACATTTGGGGTTCTAGAATAGAAATGGTATGATGTGGTGGATCCTGATTACTCACATAAGCCAAAGCATCCAAGTTTTCCTCATAAATCATATCGTCCCTGTCATGAGTTGCCTCATAAAATGGTTCTTGATTATGTTCTGTGTAGTGATTATTGTAAAGATGGTATGGATTTATATCCAAAATAAAATTATCTATAGTTGGGTCTTCAAAGTCCCCCTCATAAGCCTATTCATGCCTATAAAGGTTTTGATTTAGATTTTGTGGATTTTGAATATGTTCCCCATATGGAGTATTATAGGGAGAATAATAAAAATCCTTAGAAAATATCTCTGTAAGGGTTCAAATTGGGATTTTGTGTATCCATTCTATCATAAGTTAGATTTTATGTAATTCCACCATAAATATAGTAAGACATATCTGCATAAATGATGAAAGATTTGAAAAAAAAAGTCTTAGAGTTATACAAACTCTAAAAAATTGTCTAAAGGACAAATGGTTCAAACTTGGTCTAACTTGGTCAAAAGGTGGATTTGTATCTCCAATATAGTCTAAAAGTGGAGTTGTATCTCTAAAATGATTTATGTTGAGAATTGGCATAAAATAACCTAACATTAAATATCTAATGTCAAATGTCATATGTATAAAAGGTCAAGTGTCTGAATAAAAATTATCATGTCAAAGGTCTAGCTCAAAGTGTTCCAAATAAGGTCTAAACTAGGAAAGGGAAAAGCTGAGTTGCTAGGTCTTTTATCCAAATGTGGAGTCAAAATCTAGGCTCAAACAAATAGGCATATACTAGGACTTTTGGCAAAATAGCATCAAAATATAGACCTAAAATAAAGGTATCATGTGATTTGATTTAATCTAACAAGTTTGGAGACAACTTTGTTATAGACCTAGCACATAGAATCAAACATAAACATTATCAGTTGGCATAAGGCATAAGATAGAAGGCTATTTGATAAAGGTTGTATTCTCCCAAATAAAGTCACAAACAATGATGATGATAGGCATTAAACAAACAAACCATTAATATTTTTCAAATTTGGGTAATCCATTAACTAAATCTATGCAACCCAAAAGATAAAGATCTATGTATCAACCCCATATATTGAGGCCGAAATAGAAATCAATCAATATTTGAATCCAAAATGGACAAGGTTAATTAAAAACTCAATTTTGAAAGTTAGGATTTGACCAAACAAGTTAGACAAGATTAGATAGCATGACAACATAAGATAATGATCTAAATGGTTGATGTGACATGGTTTGAAACAAATGGTTTTGTATACAAGGTAAACTAGTCTTGAAAGAAATTGGGCAGCCTAATGGCATAAACATGCTTGAATGATGTGATCTATGTTATGTTTCAAATACCCAAAAGTAAAATGGTTTTGACATGATTTGGGTAGCATAACACTATCCTCCTTGACTCAAATGTATTGTTTTAATATGACATATGAATAAAAAAAAAGTTTTAGTCTAAAAACATAACAAGCAAAAATGACTAAAATACAATAAGTACAATCATCCAAATCCTAGAAAGGGTATGGCAATGTGGGGTTGAATAAACTATCAAGCTTTTGAATGTTTCTAGGGGAATCAATTGCATAATGAATTTCACATCAAATAATGTAAAAGACAAGAACATAAATTGGATAACCATGGCATTGGCTAGTTGTAAAAAGGTTTAGTCCTTTTTATAACCACTACATCTTACTATTCACTTAGTGTAGTGAAATGTCCAGATATAGATATGTCTCATTTGTAACTTAGGATTAAGTGAAGTCAATGTTGAGAGATGAAACCCTGGGTCAAAGCTTCCCTAAATAACTTGTGAAAGGTAATGACATCCCCATCACAAGCTAAGATGAATTGAAATTAAATAAAGTATAAAATAGAAAGAATTTAGGGTCGTGTCAAGGTCATGTGAACTTTGATGAGTTTTTGGGGGGTGATTTAGATGACATTCTTTCTAACCCTTGGACTAGGCTTTTTGAAATAGGAATGGTGCTTTTGATTCCAAGGGTTCCCTAAATGGGACAAATAAAAGAGCATACACACAAGAACCCTCTCTTTTTTAAACAAAATTATATCAAATAAATATTGAAGTTAGAAATGATAAGTGTGTTCAATTTTAAGCCCAAACGAAAGATGTGGTGGTGTTCATTTGACCCCTTGGTCTTAAGATTGTGAACTTTGAAAATATTAATTTAAACCTCTAAATTTTTAATTAAGCACCAAAACAAGGTTCCTAATTCATTTTAAAATCATGCTAAATATGTCTTAATAACATGTTTTAACAAGTTCCAAGTCTGTTGATTACTTATCTACCCTTAAGGCATCACCCCAAAAGCAAATATGTTAGATTAGAAACATTTTAAATATATTTTCAAAAATTTGTGAAAATTTTATGAAACTTGAAGATAAAATAATGTCAAATTTTAAAATTTTAGGATAAAACACATGGTTTTTAAAAAATCATCCAAAATAGAGTTCATACAACCCCAAACTAAGCATTTTAAAATGGCCTATTAGATCTCGAGTTTTGTGTTTTTAAGAAAAATAGATTGATCAATGTTGGTTCTATGACTTATGATGGCTACCCTTACTAATTGGCAACAATTATCTAATTGATAATAGTTATACCAATTATGAACAATGATGGCTATGCCAACTGATAATGGTTTTACTAACTGATGATGATTAATGTGTAAACCCATGACAAATAAAAATGACAAAACAAAGTTAGAAAATACAAATGTAAGAGTTTTAATGATCCAAATGAATATTTTAAAGTTATAAAATGATCTTCTTCATGTGTGGGATGTGTTTGGTCCCACTATGCATGCCATTATGTGAACTAGGAATTTGACTAAGAAGAGGAGATTAGCATGGGTTTAGTGACAAAATGCACAAAATAAATTGACAAAGAACACACTAAGGTAACACCTTCATGCTTAGTTACTAGGGTGAGATTACTAACAAAAATAAATGATAAATACAATTAAAATTTAAGGAAAAAATAATAAGAATTCCTTCACTTTCCTTCGATGCTACAAATGCCTTTCTAGTAGTGGCTTACTTGATTTTATGCTCATGATGTCTTTCGAAATGGAAGCTTATCTACCTCCATCTCTCCTTAGCACCTTTGGCTTATGGCTTGGCTTGGCTTGGAATCAATTTGGCATGGTAACACTAGTTACTTGAAGCTTTTGGAACCAATTTTGCATTATAACTTTGCACAAATTAAGCTTTTTGAATATATTTAAACATAATAACTTTGCACCAAAATAGCTTAGAAATGATGTCCATGACTTTTCTATTTATAGAAAATGTCTAGAATCAACATGAACCATCCCTCTCAAGATTGAGATGTGTGGCTAAGGATTAATCTAATTATGTAATTGAAATTCATAAATAGGCTCATCAATATTTGGGATAGAAGAGCAATTAAGAGGTATGGAGGGCTTTGATGAGGCATGGGAGGCATGAATCTTGATATTTGTGGTATTTGTGGCCTAGGGATGTCTTCCCAATAAATGAGGTCACTTGATGATGTAGATATTCAATATTTATTTCCAAAACATGTTGTTTACCAATTTTTTAGGGAATTTTTGAATAGCTTGTAATTTGGTTTAACTAGCTCTTAAGCATGTTTAAGCACTTTGTGCACAAATTACTCAAATTGATCAAAATTTCTTATTATTGGTCCAAAATTTGACTAGATTGTAATTGGAAGGTGACGTTAGATGCATTATATATGTTATCCCATTTAGGATGTTACTAATAATAAATAAAATAATCATGCATCTTGTGCAAGAGATTTGATATGAAACAACAATCTAGAGCACCTAGGTGCAAAATTGTCATTTTGACTCAAAATGATCTGATCAAAGTTAACTTTCCCATAAATTGCATTGCCCCATTTAGGGATACCCTAGTGAGAATCAACATTTGAATATATCATGTTCAACTTATTTAATGTGCTTTAGTTTTTTTAGGTCAAATTATACATTTTGGTATAAATTAGTCAAAATTTGATTAAGGGTTATTGGTGGGCAGATTTAGATGTCTAAATTTTGCCACTATTTGGGAAGATGTTGAAAACCATAGGGAAAGCAATGTCTTCTCAAATAATGAGAAATGACATGTATGCCACAAAGAATATGGTGGTTGAAGAAAAAATCCCCAAATGGTTTTGGGAAGCCTATGATGATGCCCCATCAAGAGAGTGGCCATCACATTTGTTGATGGATGGTCCCTTGAAAATAAGCAAGAAGAAAGCTGGAATTAACCCATGGTTGAGATTAATCCAAATAAGAAAATACTTGCATGCATTGATGTAAAAAAGATGTTGATTTATCTAAAGGTAGTTATAATCAAGAATAAAAGTCAAAATAACGATTTGCCCATAGGCAATTTTAATTTATTAGTGGACTTAGATTAGATAAAAGTGATGGTGCCCTAGTTAGGAATGATTAGAAAGCATAACTCAATGATATAACCTAAAATTATGATTAAAGATGAGTGTGTGAAAATTTATTAAAGAGATGGATAGAGGAAAAAGATTGATCATTAGAAATGATTTCGTTGTACCTATCAATGAGGAGATTCTCATCTTGATTAATAATGATACAACTAGAATGGACAATGGGTTAATTTGATTAAGGGTGGGATGGAAGGGTTTGCCAAGGTGCCAAGAATAAACTTCTATAGCTCCATTGTTTGTAGACCTTTTTGAAGATAATTTTTGCTATAGCATGTGATGGTAGGATTCATGGTAGAACACCATAAAGACTAGGCCACTAGGCCAAAATATGTGTAATGACTAACTCCTGATCGAATAAACAATCAAAAATAATACACCAATGATAAAAACCATGATGACAATGTTTGCATATGAAAATGTATAGACTCAATAATAATTTTCTCGAGGAATCACCTACAAATGCATATAGACTACGTCTAGGCAATAGTGCTAAAAGCAAATAAATAGGCAAGCAAATAAAAAAATAAATAAATTGAAAAATAAATGAACAAACAACTTGAAATAAATAAACAAATAAAAAGCCTAAAAACAAAATCAAAAGAAAGCATCCTAAAAATGACCATGCCCTAATAAGGTGGATCGAGCATAATTGACTAGGCTTAGATATGACAAATATTTTTGGAATTTTAACATATCTTAACTTGTTAGAGAATGACAATATACCTATTCAAAAAATAGAATGAGTATTTGTCTTTGGTTTCTCCCAAAATGGTAAGTGCGTATAGAAAGGGGGACTGATGTGACCTTAACATTAATTGAGCATGACCCACATAGTCTTGAAATGACCTAAAGTCACATTAATTACATCCATACAAAAGATAGAGAAAAACCAACTAGGTCCCAATAAGTTCTCAAATCTAGCAAATGTCTAGTCAAATGAAAAAAGTAATGGTAAGGTGATGCAACAATTTATGATAAACAAGTGTTTCCCCTAGTTTGCCCATAGGTGGTTATAACTAGGATAAAATGGCATTGGTTAATGATACTAATTTACCTTAGGTAGTTATAATTAGTAGTAATACTAGTGAAATAATGATTTTACCATACACAGTTATAATTAGGCTCACATAAACAAACTTGATATGATGAAAGATGAAAAATATCTTACCAAATCAACTATCATACTACTTTCATAAACTATCATTTAAACAAGGACCTGATTGATTATTGAAACTTGATTGGAATACTCTTACAAAACGTGTGGGAAGAACCAAATGAACCAAGATCAAAATAGGATTGGGTATGATGACTAAAAATAGGCTTTGGTCTAGATAGGAATGGAATGATACAATGGATAAAATGGTAAGAGGGTTTGCCACCAAGTGATGGGGTGAATGACAAGATATGCAACAATGGAAAATGGATAAATAACAATGAAAATGGTATATTAAATGGTATGGTACATGTTTGTGTCCTGGGTATGGTTTTTGATTCTATTGTTCCTATTGATGGGGAGATGCACATCCTAATAAACAAATAATACAAATAAAATACTTGATCATGTTAATTGTTATCCCATGCCTTGTCTATATAATTGCTTTATCAAGAACTTGATGAAGATTTAGATTTCAAGAATGTGTTTGTGATCTTCATTGGTCTTTGATTTTGATTCCTTTAAGCATCGAGATAAGGTATTGTTATAGCCTCTATGAAGGAAAGTGAAGCCATGGATGGTAAACAAGGATAAATAATGGATGGTAGGTTTGAATGTGAAATGGAATGGTAGATGATAATGGAATGTGGAATGGTTGGGAAACAAATGAAGATCAAGACATTTATTCACACATAATATTTTTCATTTTGGATTCAACAGAACTTTGCTTATGGTGGGGATGAAGAATTTTTCTCTCAATAAGACCACCAGGTTTTTCTATTGTTTGATCTTGAGAGTAGCTATCATCTAATTAGGTTGTAGATTGGAAGCTATTTTGATTTGATATTTTATTTTGTCTTCATCAAATAGTGAAGAACTTTTGTGCTCAACTATTGGTGCCTCAATGAGGTTTTCAACAATGAAGTTGTCATGATTGTCCCGTAGCTCTTCCAAGAAGTTTTCACTAATGAACATTGGCTTTTAATTTTGATTTTGTTCTATCACTTCTAAAAAAGTTTAACTAGAAGATTTTGAGTTCTGACTTTGATTTACCATTAGTGCTTCTAAAAATGTTTCACTAGGAGAGTGCTCTACTGCTACATTAATGTGGTCTTGGCATCCTGCTCTTCTTCAGCTACTATGTCACCATGGATGCAATTTAACAAAGTGTGATTCTATTGATCCCAATCAACATTTGTGTGAGATGGAATGCTAATGATATGGATATTTTGGTCAATGGTAATGGCTTATAGAATAGTAATGGAATGGGGATAGGCTAAAAAATCATCATAGAAGATACAAGGATAACTTACATCAAAGATGAAGTACTCATCTTCAAAAACTATAGAAGGATCACAAATTTATTCAAATTGATTTATGAGGCATGCATTACTAATGTTTTAATAATCATGAACATATTATATATATATGAATCTAATTTTGACTCAATAAACACTAAATTTGATGTTGATACTAATGTTTATTTTGATTTTGATGGTAAATCTAATGTTAGTTTAAGAATAGAATCTAACTTTGATTCTAATTATCCATTTGATGGGTACTCTACTATAATGATATCTTGTTAAATATTTGGTTTTGGATAAGTAACGACCTGTGATGACATAATGGTCTCCACAAAAACTAGATTGTCATAGTGGGACTCCTATAGGATAAGAAAAAAGTCAAGAGACAACCCCTCAAAGAATGGCTTGTCAATAACAAGCTATTGAATAATAGGCACATTGTTGAGGTAATGATTTTCCCAAAGGTAGTTATAATCATTAATAAGTAACTGGGTCATTAGTGTGAGACTCCTCAACAACTAGTATAGAATCAATAGGTGATTCATCACATGTTGAATTGTCATAAGTGGTTGGTTTAACAAAAAAATATTGGATTGGTTGGTTGTCTTGGATTTCATTTCCAATGAGTTGGAAAATACCAATTTTGAACATAGCTTGGTCTTCAAAGGATTGGATTGGTTGAAGTTTAGATGGGATTAGTACTGGATGAGGAATGGTTTATGGTTGGATAATGGAAGAGCATTGGGGAGTATGATTAATCATATGATCCAAAGGATGAAGTCTTAAAATGGTAACAATAAGGCATTGTGGGGCTTGATTTCCCACACAAGCTAAAGGACTAGGTCCTAAAATGATGAAAGAGCGTTGTGGAGGTTGATTGCTTGCACAAGCTAGAGGATGAGGTCTTGTCATAGGAAAGGTTTGACATTGTGGTCCTATAATAGAAATGGTATGATGTGGTGGAGCTTGATTACTCACATAAGCCAAAGCATCCAAGTCTTCCACATAAACCATATCATCCTAGTCATGAGTTGACTCATAAACTAGTTCTTGACTATGTTTTGTGTAGTGATTATTGTAAAGAGGGTATGGATCTGTATTAGAAACAACATTATATGTAGTTTCATCTTCAAATTCATCCTCATAAACCACTTCATGCCAATATGGATTATTATAGGTAGAATAATAAAACTCCTTAGAAAATATTTCTCTATAAGTGTTCCTAGTGGGATTTTATGTGGCCATTCTATCATAAGTTACATTTTATGTGACTCCACCATAAGTGTAGAGAGACATATCCATGTAAATGATAAAATCTTCAAAACAAAAAGGCTTAGATTTTTACAAACTCTGAAAAACTATGTCCGAAGGACAAATGGTTCAATCCTAGTCTAACTTGGTCAAAAGGTGGAGTTGAATCTCCAATGTGGTCTAAAAGTGGAGCTATATCTCCAAAATGATTTATGCTAAGACTTGGCATAAAAAAACCTAACATCAAATGTCTAATCTCAAATTTCATATACATAAAATGTCAAGTGTCTGAATAAAAAATGGCATGTCAAAGGTCCAGGTCAAAGTGTTTCAAACAAGGTCTAAACTAGGAAATGAAAATGTTGAGTTGCTAGGTCTTTTGTCCAAATGTTGAGTCAAAATCTAGGATTAAACAAACAAGAATATACTATGACTTTTGGCAAAATAGAATCAAAATATAGGCTTGAAATAAAGGTATCATGTGATTTGACTTAATATAACAAGTTTGGAAATAACTTTGATATGGACCGAACACACAAAATCAAACATAAACATGATCAGTTGGCATAAGGCATAAGGTAGAAGGCTCTTTGAGAAAGGTTATGTTATACCAAATAAAGGCACAAATAATGATGGGGATAGGCATTAAATAAATAAACCATTAATATTTTTCAAATTTGGGTAATCAATTAACTAAAGCTATGGAACCCAAAAGAGAAATATCTATGTATCAACCCCACAAATTGAGGCCTAAACAAAAATCAATAAATGTTTGAATCCAAATTGGACAAAGGTAATTGAAAACTCAACATTGAAAGATATGATTTGACCAAAAAAGTTAGAAAAGATTGGATAGCATGATGACACAAGACAAAGGCTCAAATGGTTGATGTGACATGGTTTGCAACAAATGGTTTTTGATACAAGGTAAACTAGTCTTGAAACAAATTGAGCAGCTTAATGGTGTAAGCATGCTCAAATGATGTGATCTATGTTATGTTTCAAAGAATCAAAAGCAAAATAGTTTTGACATGATTTGGATAATATAAAACTACCCTCCTTGACTTAAATTCTTTGTTTTGACATGGATTATGAAAAAATAAACAAGTTTTAGGCTTAATACATACCAAGTAAAAATGACCAAAATACACTAAGTATAATCTTCCAAATCCTACCAAGGGTATGAAAATGTGGGGTTGACTAAACTATCAATCTTTTGAACATTTCTAGGATAATCAATTGCATAATGACTTTCACATCAAATAATGCAAAAGATAAGCATAAAAATTAGGTGATTGTAGCATTAGCTAGTTGTAAAAGTTCTAGTCCTTTTTACAACCACTACATCTTGTTATTTTCTTAGTCTAGTGTGATGTCTAAATGCAGATACATCTTGTGTGTAAATCAAAAGGAGTAAGTGAATTCAATGTCAAGAGATGAAACCTTAGGTCAAATATTCCCTAAATAACTCATGAGAGGTAATGACATCCTCCTCAAAAGCCAAGATGCAATGAAATGAAAGAAATCACAAAATAGAAAGGTTTTAGGGTCGTGTCAAGGTCACCCACAGTTTGATGAGTTTTTGAGGAATGCTTTATATGACGTTCTTTCTAATATTTAGACTAATCTTTTTGTAATTGAAATGGTGATTTTAGTTCCAAGGGTTCCCTGAAGGGGAGAAATAGAAGAGAATACACACAACACCCATCTCTTTTTGAAACAAAATTATATCAAACAACTATTGAAGACAAAAATGATAAGTGTGTTTAATTTTAAGCCCAAATGAAATATGTGGTGGTGTTCATTTGACCCGTTGGTCTTAAGATTGTGAACTTTGAAAAAATTTATTTAAGAATCTAAATTTTTCATTAATGAACAAGAAAAGGTTCCTAATTCATTTTAAAATCATGCCAAAGATGTCTTAACAGCATGTTTTAACAAGTTCCAAGTCCGTTGGTTACCTATTTACCCTTAAGGCATCACCCCAAAAGCTAATATTTTAGATTCAAAATATTTTAAATAGATTTCAAAAATTTTGTGGAAAATATATGAAACTTGAAGCTAAACTAATGCCAAATTCTGAAATTTAGGAGAAAAATGTGGTTTTAAAAATAAATCATCCAAAACATAGTTTATATGACCCCAAACCAAGCATTTTAAAATAGCCTATTGGCTCTCAAGTTTTGTGTTTTTAAGAAAAACATAGTGACTAATGTCAGTTATATAAATAATGATGGTTAAACTTACTAACCAAAGACATTTATCTAATTGACAATGGTTATACCAACAGTGAACAATGATGACTATGCCAATTGATGATAGTTTTAATTAGTAAAACTATCATTAATTAGTAACCATATCATTAATTGATTACAATGCCTTGTTATTGGTCCAAATTTTTGGTAGATTAGAATTTAAAGGTGATTTTAGATGTATTGGATCCATTATCCAATTTAGGATGTTACCAATAATATATAATAAAGGTACACATCTTTTGCAAGAGTTTTGATAGGAAAGAGCAATCCAGAGCACCTAGGTGAAAAATTAGCATTTTGACTCAAAATGATCTGATTAAAGTTAGCTAGCTCATAAATTTTAATACCATATTTAGGGATACCATAACTATAATTATCACTTGAATATATTAGGTTCAACTCATTTAATGTTCTTTAGCATTTTTAAGCCCAATTATGCATTTTGGTAGAATTTGGTCAAAACCTTGATTGGAGGTTATTGGTGGCTAGATTTAGGTGTCTATAGGTACACTCTTTCATTAAAAGTTTGGTTATTTATTACTTTAAAATTATTATATAATTTAGTAACAAAAATTCCTCATTATAAATTTATTTGAGATTTGTATTTTAAACATGTGGCTTGTGGTAAAGTTTTACCTTGTGTTTTTTTCATGGAGTCACCAAATTACAAAGTTGTGTCATGGGTTGCTGTGTTGTAGACACAAAGTGCTAGAGTTATGTTGTGTAACAATTTAATTGAGGCAAAAATAGATGAATAAATAATCTATTAATATTATGAATCCTTGATACATAAAACATTATATAATTGAAAAAATATGCATGATCCTATTTTACCTTCATCTTGTGATGTGTCATGTTCATTGATATGATTTTCTATCATTATTATTTCCTCACTTGTATGCAATGCCATTAATGCTACATAGTGAAATATTTCTAAGCTGTTAAGTTTGAATAATAAAGTGTATACACTAAAATATTGTTAAGATGTTATATTTGGAAATTGAAGCATGATTATAAAAAAAATAAAAATGTTATGAACTTGGTACTGATCCAAGCAGTTATTCTATATTAGTTCCTCTAAATTTGTTAAAAAAATTGAAATTGAACATTAAAATTAATTTTTTCTTTAGTTTTTATAATGTAAAATAATTTTTATTTTATTTTATACAAACATGTACCAATCTAGCTCCTGTATATACCCCTAGGATGTCACATACATCCAGATCATTTAAATTAGAGATAAGTGTCTCCCAAAATATGGTATCTAGATCATTTGTGAATTGCCTTCCTATTTTTTTGTGATCTAATCATTTAAAATGTTGGTATATCTTTTTATGTCAAAACTATCCTCTAATATACTTTGTTTAAAATAGACGCAAAAAATTGGTAGCTAAAAACGAGATAGATCTTGACAAAAATTGATACTTTTAATATGTGTCCAATATAATCCATAACTATCTAAACCCTATAGTATGACATTCATATCTTGCATCTAATAGAAATCACCAAGACATAAATTCTTGAGAGAGGTCTAAATGGAAGGATAATGTTCTATGTCATGGATGATGAATACATTAAAGGCCTCAACAATAATTTTTTCAATCAATGCTTGAATAAATAGGTGAATATGTTCTTCCTTAAAAACTTTTCAAAAGATCAATAATTATCAAATTGATGTTCACACCAAGAATGAACATTTCACTAAAATCTTCTAAAATGGATGGCCAAAGACAAGAGGGGTTGTAATGTCAACTAAATCTTTCTATATTTATCTTGGGAATATAACCTATATCATTATGTAGATAAATTTTCAATATGATTAATGAATATTGAGATAATTCATCCCAAATTTTTTTTTTAATACTTTCATTTAGCAGACACAAATCATCAAACCTTTTCACAAAAAAATTATAATGCTCCTTTACCGCTTTAAGTGTTATTGTTTTGTCTAGTGGTAGTGTTGTATCATGCTTATTAAAATAATCTACAATTTTTGATAATATGTGAAAGAATGAGTAGGAGATACACATGATCCACAGGATCAATCTAGCAAAAAGAACCCATAACAAGTAAGCTACAAAAATAATACTAGAGAATAAAATATGTTTTTCTCACACACCTAAAAAATAGGTGATAATCCTAAAAATTCTCTGTATTCTCTCATTATTCTCTCTTTACAATCTATTAGATTGTAAAGTATATATAATACATATAGTTTGTTTTATGACAACAGACTATATGTTGTGATTACAAAATAGAGAAAACAAACTATTTGTTTTCAAATACTACAAACTAAAATATTGTTGATAGACTCTCAACAATTAAATAAATTATCCTAAGTAAATAAAATTAACCCTATGTAATAAATAACTTACCCTATTATCCCTAGGTAATATTAAATATTCATTATTCCAACACCCTCCCTTAAACCAAACATGGGGAGAATGACAAACAAAGATGGGTCCCAACTACTACGCCTGATAAGGTACCCATGTACAAACCAAATCAAAATATATGAAAAATAAAGGAAGGAAGGACTTCATGTGGAATCCCCCAAAGGACAACTTCCTTTACCCTAAGCATCGCTCACAATTGAAGATAATGAGGAGAAGCCAAAGGTTTAGTAAAGATGTCTACAATCTACTTAGCTATAGGCACAAACTCTAATGAAAGAACTCCATCCTGAATAGGATGTCAAATGAAGTACATGTGAATCTCAATGTGTTTGGTCTACTGATGCTCAATAGGATTGCGTGAAATAAAAATTGCACTTTGGTTGTCACACCAAAGAGTAGTAGGACCCTACTGTGTGAAGCCAAACTCTCCAAGCAACTGTTGAAGCCAAAGTATCACCTAACTAGCTTCGATAGCACCTTGATACTCAGCCTCAGTAGAGGACAATGCAATAGCAATCTAATTTTTGTATGCCCAAGAAATTGGACCTGAATCAAGTGTGAAATCAAATCTACAAGTGGACTTGTGAGTGTCAACATCACCAGCCCAATCAGAGTCAGTGTATCCAACAAGCTGTGTAAAACTCTATGGTGTGTAATGTATACCAAAGTGAGTGGTGCCCTAACTTTAGCACAAAATATGCTTGGTTGCTTTCCAATGACTCTCATGAGGCTCATGTGAGAATTGAGGGACAAGGTTCATAGAAAATGTGATGTCAGGATGGGTATGAGTCAGGTATAAAAGACTACCTACAAGTTACTTAGACAAAGTTGTATCAACAAGAGGAGTCATACAAGTGGTAGACAACACAATACCTAACTAATATGGAGTGGGGGCAAGCTTATAATCAGCCATACCAAATCAATGAAGAAGATGTATCACATACTTCTGCTATCTAATAGAGATGCCCTCAGAAGACTGAAGAACTTGAAGACCAAGAAAATAATGTAGAAGTCCTAGATTTGTCATATCAAACCTATCTACCAACTTGTCTTTGACATCATGTATCAATGAATCTAAACTACCAGTGAGGATGAGATCATCAGCATAAAAAACCAATATGAAAATTTCCTCACCTTGCTTCAGGATGTATACATTGTGATCTGACTCACAATGAATAAAATTATAACTCAAAATAAAACTATCCATCTTCTCATACCAAGCTCTAGGAGCTTGTTTGAGGCCATAAAAAGAATGACAGAGTCTAAAAACCAATGATGAGTCCTACACAAATCCTGGAGGCTACTTCATATATATCTCCTTATGGAGATCACCATGTAAGAAGGCACTCTTCACATCCATCTAAAAAACTTACAAAGAATGTGAAGCAGCAAGAGAGAGTACAAGCTGAATAGAATCCATCTTACGTATAAGGTCAAAGGTCTTAGATTAGTTAACCCATTCAACCTATGAAAAATTGTTAGCTACTAATCTAGCTTTGTACTTATCTATTTATCCATCTGTAGCATATTTGGTCTTATAGACCCATTTACATTTTACAATTTTTCTTCCCTTAGGAAGAGGGACAACATCCCAAGTATCATTCTTCATCAATGAAGAATACTCATCATACATTGAAACATCCCACTTGGGTATACCAATGGCCTTATAAAACAACACTAGATCATCTTTACAAGCTTGTCCCAAAAGAGCAACACTAGATGTATGTGAGCGAGTGCGACAAGAATCAGATGGATCACCAACAAAAGAACTAGCTACCTATAGAGTGCTCTTTTCCCACTTAGGCAAAGGTGGTGAAGAAGATGGCTATGGTGGCTAAACAAGTGCAACATCGTCATCATCAACAATAGAAAGCAAATCCTCACTATTCTTGGTAGGAGGAGGAGAAGAAGAACTAGATGTACACTCCTGTGGAGTGGGTAGCTCATCAACCTGAACATCCCATCGAAACAACACATCATGTGTGATAGGATCAAAAAGGTGGTAGGATTTTACATCTTCATAATAGCAAAAAAAAATAAGTGGTTGGATTTTATTCTCCAATGCTTTGCATTTGTCATTAGGAACAAACGCCCATGCTTGACTCCCAAAGATGCAAAAATCTGAAATATCAAGCTTGATCCCAAACCAAGCTTCTTCAGGTGTCATATTCTACATAGCTTTGTGAGGCATATGGTTTTGAATGTAGTTTGCACAATTTATAGCTTTAGCCCAATATTATGGACCCAAATTTTTAGAGTGAATCATATTATTAGCCATCTCTTTTAATTTTTGATTTTTCCTCTCTGCTACACCATTTTGTTGAGGAGTGTGTGGTACTGTGAACTGGTGTTGTATCCCATGCTCAATACAAAAATCATTGAAAGCATTTTATCATATTCTCGCCATTGTCAGTGCATATCTATTTAAGAAGAAGAGATGATTGTCTTTCAACAAAGGCTTTGAAAGCCTTAAAAGTCTTGAAAACTTCACTTTTCAACTTGAGAAAAGATACCCAAGTTTTATGATTGAAATCATCAATGAATGTGAGTGCATATTTGGCCCCTAAAATATAATGATTTGGAAAATTCATCAAATCACTTTAAACCAACCCTAAGGGTGCATTTTCATGTGTGGCCTTACCAACTGGAAATGGATCTTGGTGTTGTTTACCAACTAGACAACCAGGACACACCCCATCAATACATGAGACCTTAGGAAGGCCTTTCACAAGATGTTTTATACTCGTTTGTTGCATATATCCATAACTCAAATGCCCTAACATCTCATGCCACAATTTGCTAAGACTATTACCATGTGCTATAAGTGAAGAACCATAAGACATAAAAGACTCAAACTTATCAAAAGTATAGAGTCTTATAGTATGGTCTGTTGTACCTGTAGCAAATATCTCACTAGGATCATTACATTATATTTTTACAACATCATGTGGAGTCAACTCCATAGTTTTACTAGTACCAAAATTACATATTTGATATACATAGAGAAGATTAGAAGAGATTTGGGGTACAATCAATACATTGTTAAAACATCCATCCTATTTGTCAACAGTACCTGATCCCAAAACTTTAATCTATGAGGAGTTACCCATAACAATATGTGATGTAATACAATCTATATGAGAATAAAATAGATCCTTAGAATGTGTTTGATGATGAGAAGCACCTGAGTCAAAAATCCACTGATCATGACATGAAGATATAGCCTTGGCTGAAAGTGCTTTCCCTTTTCCTGTAGGAGAAGTAGAAAGAAATGGAGATGGAATGGAAATTTTGTATTTTCTGATTCCTACCTCTAATGCTTCCATCCTCTTAAAACATCTAATTTCATCATGATTAGGACCACAAAAAAAATTACATGGACCAAATGTTTTCTTCTTTTGCTTAAAGGACTTTTTAGTCTTAGTAGATTTAAAATGATGATGTGTTTGGGTGGTGGACTCTAGAGAGTTATTTGAAGGTGCTTTCTTTTGTTTAGAATTAGGTGAAGTTTTTTCTTTAGAAGAATTAGCAACTAGAGCATGACTAGGACTAGGTAGAGCATCTAGGGCCATTAATTTTGTTTGCTCCCTAGTCAATCTTTCACAAAAAACTTCAAAGCAAGGCCATTTGAATTCATCACCTAATGTATCCATCATGGTATAAAAAGTAGAGGAAAAAACACTATATGGTCCTTTCAACCTTAACAAAATCATGAAAATGCACTCCTTATCACTTTTATCCTTGTCACTATCTTTCAATTATGACCCAATAAATTTGAATTTTGCCAAGAATTCATCTATTAAAGGAAATTTTGATGGAGACAGAGTACTCAATTCTGCATCTAATTGAAAAATTTTAAACTCATTAACTTTGCCAAATAGGTTTTTATATTTTTCCCATATCTCTTTTGGCATTGTAGCATCTACAATGTGAAGTTGAATATTATCTGAGACATTGAGACAAATCAATCCAAGAGCCTCATCCTGCTTACAACCATATGCATATTTGTCTTTTTTAGTGGTGAATGCCGTAGGTGTTATTTCAGAAAAAAATATCCATAAGACCTTTGATTGAAGGAGTTGTTGCATTTTTGGCTTCCAAACATGGTAATTTTTGGAGTTTAGGGGTTTAAACAATTGGGATTCCATTCCTGAAGAAGACAATGATGTTGACAAGAACAACCTAAACATTCATTTTTCCTCAAAACATCCCTCCCGTTACAATTTAAAGTCTCCTGATGAAAAATTTTTAGCCTTAGATTATACAAAAGGTACAAAAAAATGCCTTTATGCAAAAAATATGTAGGGGGATTTTACCCCAAGACTTCCTCCCTACCAGTTCTTTAACAAAATACCTCTAGCCACTTTAGCAAAGTCAACTTTGTTCATTTAAAACTAGAGACTTGCTTTTAAACAACTAAAAATTAAAAAATTAATAAAAAAATTCTAAAATAACTCACAAATGTGAGATTAGTGCTAAATAATTTTTGGCTTTATCATAAATAATTTATTTTTCCAGCAAGGCATGGTGATCAAGAAGAAATATGATGAGAATTTTGTAAATATTTGCCAAGGAAAAAAAACTCTAAGCAATTTCAGAATTAGCTCCACAAGATCTACTCAAAGTACTTTATGACCTGATCCAAATCCATACTTCTTAGCTAGAAATGAAATCCTAGAAAGTCTAATAACACATACAACTTTTAGATTTTGTTGTTATGTAGTATAAGGCATTTAAACTAAAGAAAACCATACGGCTATGCTGTAGAACAAAACAAATTTTGAAATCCTTGCTGTAATCCCCCAAAATGCTATGTAGCCTACAAATAAACTATATAAATTGATTTGGAATCAAAGCTAGCATAGTCAGCTTTCATGAATAGGTGTTAGATTTTAGAAAGGATGCCCGTACGATCTGCAACATCAAAAAATTATACAGGTACTGCAATCTACTAGAAAAACCAGTCAGTCAATTTTTTTCTGGAAGAGCCATACAACCAGCAAGGAATGAAGAAAATCAAGTTAAAATGGATTCTTGATTGAATTTTCTATGCCCCTATGCCAAAAATTCTGGTTTTCGAAATCTGTATGATCATAAATGATCATAAATTACTTAAATTTCCAAAAAAATTGTAAACAAGAACCATAATGTGAGAGATTAATAAATATTTGTAACACATCAATAAAATAATGTTTTTTACTGTGTTAATAGATGAAAATGATGACAAAAATTTAGGGAAGAGGTCTTCAACTAGAACTCCAAGCTTTGATACCATGAAATAATGAGTAGGAGATACACATGATCAATCTAAGAGAAAGAACCCACAATAAGTAACCTACAAAAATAATACCAGAGAATAAAATATGTTTTTCTCACACACCTAAAAAATAGGTGATAATCCTAAAAATTCTCTGTATTCTCTAATTATTCTCTCTTTACAATCTATTAGATTGTAAAGTATATATAATACAAAAAGTTTATTTTACGACAACAGACTATTTGTTGTGATTACAAAATAGAGAAAACAAACTATTTGTTTTCAAATACTGTGAACAATTTTTTTTTTGAGAGACTCTCAACAATAAAACAAATAATCCTAGGTAAATAGAATTAACCCTAGGTAACTTACCCTATTATCCCTAGGTAAGCTTAAATATTCATTATTCCAACAATATGTTACTTTCTAGCTTCATTTTTTTGTACCAATTACCCATGTTGTTATACCTAAGGGTTTTCAAGAAGGAAATAAACTCTTTTTGTAGGAAATTTTCTAGTTCTACTTTTTTTTTGTCTGAAATCTCTTGAATAATTCTAAGTATTATTGTGTCAATAAAATTTAAATCTTTTTTATCTAAACTAAGAAAAGTACCACTTTCAAAAAAATCAAATGCTTTATCAAAACAATCCTAAATGGGTTGTTCCATGAAAAGAAGGCATTTTCTCTCCTAAAATTGTTGTGCTAAATAGTTCATTTGTGTGAACAAGTGTTTATCTTGTTCATATATTTGTTCCATTTTTTTCCATGTTTCAAGATTAATCCAACCTCTTAGTTTGATAAGGTCACATGTAGATCAAACTCCTAAAAATGAATCCTTATAAATGGTTTCATTAGCTTCATTATATTGATTACATATTTTGTGCACAATATGGAATGGAATACAAGTTTTAAAAATCTTACCCTTCTAAAAGAACATTTATTTATCAATGATTGTTTATTGTAGTTTTCATCTAAAACAATTCTTTGTTGTGTTGTAATTATTTTTTGCCATCTACAAGTTTGAACATTATGGTTTTTTTTCCATCATATGTTTTAGGACTTCCTTTCATTCAATAAAATAGTCAGGGTTGAGTGGATCAAAAGGAATTAACAAAGCATGTTTTATTGGCCTCATTATTTTTTACACATGAATGAATTATGTCATTCACCCCTATTTCATTGAGATTTATTATTTTGATATTTTCATCCCCCAATTTATAGAGTTCTATAGGAATGTTCAAGGTGTAAGTGATAGATGAAATATACCATGTAGATAATTCACTGTGTGTCTCATCAAAAGTTTGTGTCAACAAAACTATTTCAACCTTTTATTCAATCTTATTTTCATCCACTAGTGAGAGTACTTGCATGGCCTCTTTCAATTTTGTAGATAAATATGTTACCCTTACTTATCTTATTTTCTTCAATGTTGATTCTCTCATTTATGTAGGGTATCTTAAATACATGTTTGCATGGTGGCAAGTAGAAGAAGTTTTTGCCCCATGTTCATGTTTTTATTTCAACATGTTTTGTATTATATTGAGAAAATTATCTCTATCTATCAACCTATAAATTTGAAGGTTGTCATAGCTATTCAAATGAAACCCAAATGTTTCATAAGAATGAGAAATATTATTTTTTTTCAACTCCATTTTATTGGGTGTAAATTTAGTGAAATTAGTTGTAGCACGATGGAAAATTCCCTCTTCTTTATTCCATACTTCTAGTTGAAATTGAAGGGCATCTTCATGTTCATCCTTACCATAGGCTACAATTATTCTAATTGGAGAAGATTCTTTTCCTGGTGTAGTGCTAAACAAGTATATATCTAGATGCATGTTTGGCAGACTAAACAATTCAAAATACCAATCAGGAAGATGAATTTTATCACCACCATAAAATGGTAGATGTTTATGTGGATTTAATTTTATTTTTGGTATTTTATATGATAATCTATCCAAATTATCTTAGATTGAGGCCTTCTTCTCCCTTTTATCCAAATTCTCTTTGAGTGAGGCTTCCTTCTACCTTTTGAGGGTGGTAGTTCTTTTTTGACCAAAAGACATTCTATAATACAATTGAAATTATTTAAATATTGATATTTTGTAAAATGAAAATTGCATATTACATTATTTCATGTAATTTTATTATTTTTAGTAGTGATTAAATGTACCAACAAATCTTGATTACAAACTACAATACAAAATACATATTCAATCTTCATAATATATACATAAACTCACACTTTAACTAATAAGGTATAATCAAATCAAAAATAAATTATGTGCACCAATGAATATAATCTAATGGGAAAAGGAATCCACATACATTTTTTTAAAATGAGAGATATGAGGGGAAGTATGTGTCAAAATTCCCATCAATAGGTACATTCAAAGTATCTCCTAGGAGACACATTTCAATCATTCATAAGAGTACATTTTTCCCAGATGATCATTCACACTTAATTTTAGTTTTATATTTCCAAGTGACATTTTCCAATTTGGAGATCATTCACATCCATTTTGGTTATGGTGTCACAAAAATTTGACACTTCAAGATTTTGGAGAACCCCCTTTTTTAAATTTCTTTGCATTTTGGTCTTGTGTGTGTCAGTTATATTACTTGAAGCCAGTCACCTAAATAAAGAACTTGAGTTTATTAATGTCATTTTTCATTTAATTTTTCCTTTCCTTAGTTGCTCTTAAATTACTCTAGAGAACTAAAGGCATTTTATTATAAACATCACTAAAATCCTTTTACTCATCCACTTCAACACTTCAAGCAAGCTAAAAGTAACTTAGCTCATTTGCAGTGCAAATCAAGTTTTATAAGTTACTTTAATTCCTTGAAAATAAGTTAAGTTGTATTGAGAACCTGATTCAATCCTCATATATCAATTTGGTATTCTTTAATTAATTTAATTACGAAACTAAATAAGTTAAGTAGTCCCAAAAACCCGACCAACACTCCCTAGTTCTATTCAAGTTTCTCGAGCTACTTTACTTGAAAAACAAAAGGAATTAAGTTATCTTGAAAACTCTAATAACATTATATAGGCCAAATAAAGATTTAAAAAGTGATTTACTTATTTAAATTCATAATTAAAAGTAGTTCCATTTCATGAACCTGAATTACTCATGAACCTAGAGCAAATCAAGATTCCAAAGGTGCTTTACTTCATTACTTAAAACAAGTAAAGTAATTCAAAGAGCCTAATTAAAAATGGAAATAAGGGATGATGTTTCTTTTCCATGTTTAAAATAAATTCATTGTAATTTATATAAATTCAATAATTTCCACCTCATTTCCAAGTCAGTCAAACAAGTAATAGCCCCTACAAACCTTGAGCTAGGTTTTTTTATTCTCTAGAGCAATTTCAAGCGATTTTTTTCTTAATTCATTTGCATTAGAGGTAAGTTATTAGTGAACCAATTTTAATTTATTTTTCACTTATTTCATGTTATTTTATCCCCATTTTATTTTTCTCATGTCACCATAGTTTTTTGACTATCTATGTTGTTTTGCTTTGTTTTCTCTTTCAAATTATTGGTAAAAGTTGTTTTAAGTGAAAAATTGAAATCTCAAAATCTCTTATCGCATTTTATTTGTGTTAAAAACTTGAAAATAAAAAATCTTCATGTAAGCCCTAGTTTTATAATTTCCCTACCTAATTAGGTTTACCAGTCCCTCTTTATTACTTTAGGTGTTTGACACCTAGTAATTTTCCCATAAAACCTTGATTCACAAATGCCCTAGTCCTTCTGGTTTCCCATAGATTCTTGATTTAGATTATTTGTCCTATGTAACTAATTTAGGAAACCCTAAAATACATTGAAATCTTACTCAATCAAGTTTCCCTTCCCCCATTACTTCTTTAGGTTTCTTAACCTTCATAACTTTAGGTTTTTACTAGGGAGTAACTTCCTACCAAAAACCCTATTCCTAAAAGACTTATTTGGGTTCATTAAATATTATTGCTTCATGATTTTGAACTGAAGTAACTCACTTAAGTAAACCTAATGTTTTGACCTCGATCAAACCCGTGAACCATCATCCAAGACCTACTCAAGTTTTCCTTGCCTTAGTACTTCGTCAGGTTTTTTAAACTTACTTACTTTGAGATTTTGAGCTAAAGTAATTTGTTGTTTAAAATATAAATTATTTATCTCTCAAAAGCCTAAAATTTTAAAAAACTTAAGGTTCATGCTCTTATAATACCTATTCAATGTTTCAAAGACCTATTACTTAAAGGCAAGATACTTAGTATTTCAAAAATTTCCAATCACTTAAAACCTGAAACTTGCTTAGAAAGATTTTAAAGAATAAAGAGTTAAATACTTTCAAATTTTATAAACTAGTTAGATTAGTTAGTAATTTTTAAAAAAAAACACTTATCAAGGTCATTAAAATTTTCCACAAACTAATGTTTGGATCAGAGAGTTTAGGAAGGTCAAAAGAAGTAGTGGAATTAGAAGTATAAGGCAAGATCATTGATGAGGCCCCATAGTTAGCACTTGAGGAGATTATTGAACCAAAAAAGAAGGGAAAATCAAAAGCAAAGAATGTCATATTCTAATAACCAAAAATGAACTATGAATACAAAGGATACCCCATTGAGTCAAGTATTATTTCTAAACTCATTGAAATAAGTGAGACAAACATGGGGCACATATTTGTGTCTAAGATTTTAAAAAGATCAATGGCACCTACAAAGACTCCACTTTTACACTTCATGACTAATAGTGGGATTTTGTAGGTTGTGTTAGCATGTGCTAAGTACTATGACTCTCTGACTAGGGTGGTAACAGATCATCCTAGAAATGTGGTTATGAGGTTGGTTGTTCAATACCTTAACTACTATTTAAAGATCTCAACCTCACCTAGAGTGATTGATATTTCAATAGAGATAGCTAATAAGTAGTGGGAAACCAAAATAGTAGATTTTATTAATATTATGAATACATATTACTTGAAGAAAAAAAACAACCTTCAAGGTTCCCCAAACACATTTGCAGATCAGATTTTATTCAAGAAGTGGATGACATGATTCAATTTTTATGCAAATTCAATGGAAGAAAAACACCAAATTGTTTTCATCTTAGATGTATTCCTATATTAGAACCATTGACATGACTTAGAGTTATACTAAGATTGACTGGGCAACAATGATCACTGATAACATGGATCAACAGTTAAAGAATGTATTATAGACCTTCAATTTCAAAATGAATTCATATCTTATATATATAGGAGCCTCCAGTGGAGCCTTCTCAAGGTTAAATACCAATGGTACACTATCAATAGTACCAATATATCAATATTATCCTCAGCTAGTCCTTGAATAATACTACAAGAATTACATTGTAGTAAATGATGATTTTTTCTATGAGCTTATTTGCAAGTTGGTGACATCTTTGAAGCATAGAAGAGTATCAAATGAGGCATGGGATGTGGTCTCTCTATATTCCTACATTTTCATTAATTTATTTATTTCTCATATCTTAGAGTAGGAGGTTTCTTAGAAGCGCCTATCAAGATACCAAGGTATCCAAGTGACAAGTGGATCCTTATGGAATTTTGTAGGCAATTGGTTGAGTTGCATGATTTGCAATCTAAGGTTCACAAGGCAGCCATAAGTTTTCCTATTTTCATTGGTCATTATCATTTCCCCAATATTTATAAGGCAATAAATGTGCAAAAATAGATGTATCGTCATTACACTCAGACACATTTTTATTCTAGGGAAAATTTTGATTGTAGAGGAGTAGCACATAATATAGCTTCCCTCAAATATATGCATATCCCAGCACTAGAAGATTTTTGGATTAATTTTAGGGATGAGTTTGATGTAATAAAAAGGGATAATAATAGGATGACCATTTATCAAATCTATACATTTGACTTGGATACCATTCTTGAGGACATGGAGGACGATGGTATTGTTACTAGTGATGCTTTCCATATAGTAAGAGGAGATAGTGCCCCACTTTGAGTGATTATTTTTTGAGATAATCATGATAAAATAAATTTGGAAAGGAATTCAAATGTTTTGGCAATTACTTATAAGTGTATACTTTATAAAGTTTATTACATGAAGGAGTTGATAAATGAGATTACTAGAATGGGACAAAAGAGGAAAGAGATAATACAAGGAGAAAGTAGTTAGGTTTTTATAAAGAAGTTAAAGCTAAATAAAAATGTTGATGATACCTTCTCAATGGTAAAAGATAAGGAGTTATCACAACCAACTATTTCTACATCACCATTGCTTTATACTACTCCTATTTCTTCTCCCATTCCTCATTCTATTCCCACCTTCACTCATTACACTTCCACTACACCTCCCATGGAGTCTTCCATATTAATGCCACCTCTAAAGGTGTATGTCACCAAAACCTCTAAGAAGTCTCTTAGGAAAGAGTCAACACTTCCTCCTCCATCTCATATACCTACTTCACCACCATCGATTCCTTTGGTTGAGCTACCTATAGTTGAGAAAGAAACTAAAGAAGTAACTTCCCAAGAAATAATTTCTCAAGAGACTTCTCAAGAAAAGCTAGTAGTTGAAACTAAGAAGGAGGTTGTGGGTGAATGAGAAAAATATAAAGAAGAAGAAATAGAGGCTGAGAAAAGAACAACTAAGGCAGTAGAGCCCAGAAATCAAATTTAAAAATCTATAGAGGAATCTCAAGGAGAGATGGCAACTCAAGATATTCCTTCTCAGGAACTAATAATTGAATATAGTCACCATCAATAGGTAATCATTCATTCTAGCACTTTCATGTCAACTAATTTCTCATCTTGGTTGGCTACACAAACTACTCCTAGATCAAAAGAAGTGCTCAATATTGAGGATATATATTTTCAATTATTGAAAAGTTTGGATAAAAGAGGCAAGAAACTAAAATCAACTAAAGTAACTTCAAAGTTGCTAATTAAATCTTCAGGCCAAAAATTTATTGAATTAGTAGTTCCTCCCTAAGGAATGAGCAAACAAGAAGTCACTAGGAGTGAGTTAACTTTACAAGAATACACCTTGGAGAAGTAACAAATAATAATATGAAGGAATATACTAAAACTTTTATTTATTCTCTTTTTAAGAAGTTAGATCAAGAAAAGGCTATCAAGGCAAAGCTAAAGGAACATAATGCACAGTTATGTAAAATAATTCCTAAATTAGCCAAATATTTTCCATAACAAGAAATTACCTCAGGATAACTAATTGAGACACAAGTAATAGATGAGGTATAGGAAATAGGGGATAGGGAAAAGGATATAGATAAATGGATAGATAAAATAAATCAAAAATCCTAAGATCTATTCCCAAGCATCCTAGATATTCATCCAGAAATTTTGTATAAGATAGTTGAAATAAAAGTAGCAAGAAATGAGATGGAAAATGTGAATGTTATTTGAAAACTCCAATAATAAATTCTATAAGTAATAAATAATTTAAGCAATAAAATAATGGTTGAAGAATAAATAGATCCTTCCACAAAGAATGTGAAACAAGAAGAGTATCTCTTGTCTTTCCATTTGAGCATCTTACCAGACAAGGAAGAGGAGATGAATAAATTATAAGAAGATGCACGTAGTACAAAATTTGATCTTCAAGATTCCATTTTTTGTGTCACTAGTATCTAGTTGAGTGATAATGTTCCAAGAACCATAGATCAGTTAAATGAATAATTCAAGGAGTAGATAGAAAAAGCTATAACTCCTTTCACTACCAAGTTAATCAAAGCATTAAGAAAATACTGGAAAGAACTAAAAATACTTAGACCAAGGATTGAGAGAGTTAAATCTCAATGTAAGAAGATAGAGAGAGAAATGATGATATTGGAGACAAAAATAAATTCCAATGTAAAACTAGATGATGTGGCAATCCAATCAATGATATCTTAGCACATAAAGTATAGAGAAAAATACATAAGCCAAATTCATGAAGTTGACTCACCATAGCCTGAATCTTCAATAATTATTATTCTTCTTCTCTTTTTAAATTCTTTCTTCATATGTACTCTATGAATAATCTTTTTATCATTAATCATTATGTAAAATTAATATGATTTTATGATTTATTTGTTAAATTAAAATTACTTTTGTAAATTTAAATAACTTAAGTAATTTGGATAAAATTAAATGTTCAAAGATTTTGAAGCTTTTATATCCAACCACATTTATCGTGAAGGTAAAGGTGAGATGGATTCTCTAGTGAACAAAGGAGCCAATAGAATTAAAGAGACATTTATTATGGAGGGAGAAAATTTAATAGACTCACTTGAAATTAATAATTTTAAATATTTGAATGATGTTTCTCAACTAGAAGTCATTAATATCCCTAACCATTGGCACATATGGATATATGTCCTAAAGCCTGGCAATTGAGGTCATTTAATTGCCATTAATGAAGTATAGCTTGGTGTGGAAGGAATAACTCTATTTATTAAAGCCTATCAAGGCTTCCTCAGACTATAGATTTAAGATATCTAGCAATAGAAATGGATATGCCTATTTATTTTCATAGTGTATGAGGAAAATGGCTTCTTTGGGATTCATCATAGACTCAATGTTGAATCTAATTACAAAGCCCCAGATAATTGCTCGCTTGTGCCTTCTAGAGTTGGAAGTGGTAAAAATGGCAATACAAAGGGATTTTTTAATAGATAGAAGTAGATATAGAGTCAATTTGAATATAGATTCTTGGTTCTTGGCATCTATATTGGATATTGGAGGTGAGAAGGTGGACATTCTGCTACTGCTACACAAAATTTTCAAGTCAAAATATTAGGGAAATGATCTGGAGTTGGTGTCATAGGTAGAGTTGGGTATGTGGATTTTTTGGGCCTCAGACCTTTCTTTTTTGATCTTCCTATATGTTAGGGTTCCATAACTTCCATTTCTCCTTAATATGATAGACACACCTCTTAAACATCACTAACACTAGGCCACCATCATCCAAAATTTCCTTAAGTTATCCCATGCAATCGACTCAAAGATGAATGGGGAATGGGTGATATGATTCATAGAGATGGTATAAAATGGTGACTTATATGGGTTCTCTTTGATAATTATTTAATTTTAAAATGTAATTTTAATGTAAATATAAACATATTAGGGAGAAATTTTTGGAACAAATATAAAACCCATGGGATTTTTTTTAATAGAATAAATTTTTAGGGGCAAGATACTCCCCATCTATAAGATTTTCTCAATTCAATACTAATATAAATCCCATTGTGTGGTTTATCAACCAAAGAAAAAAAAAAATTTCCATTATGTAAGAGTAGAAATAATAGTAGAATAAAAAATAAAATAAAAAATCTAATTGAAATCATATGACAATTTGGATTAGGGAGAATTAGATGATTTAATTGATAATTTACATAAATCCCTTAATCTGCTCTAAAGTCACCAACAAATTTGAGTAATTAATCATTGGTGAGTACAAGGTAACACCCACTTGGGCAAAGTAGAGCCCAAAGTGTAGAGAATCCTAACCACTTGAGTTGATTCTGTTAGTTGGCCAAATTGGTTGCATAATCTAAACATAAAGCTTGGCTTCCTCTTAAAGTTTTGCATAGTACAAATTTGAGAACCAACAAAAGGCTTCAAATTTTTTAAGAAAGATGACTCACATAGATCCACATGATGCCCATGCATTTATTAATTGGGTGAGTATTAATATCATGAGACCCCAGTGCAGCCTTTGATTCTCTTAAGATAGCAAAGTCTCTTCTATAAAATAGAAGAGAAGAAGTACCCATTGAATTTTTAAACAACATTGGGGTTCTTCATTGTGAGTGTGTTGAACTAGTTTTGGCTCAACAAAATTTAATGAAGGCATTAGGAAATGGAATTTCGGTTGAATTCATAAATAAAAGCACTAGTGTCGATTCTATAGTTTTTTCTATGCACTTTAAGGATATGGAATTCTTCCAATGACTAGAAGAAGTTAGTGTTTCACTTGAGCTACAAGTTTAATTCTCATATGATCCAAATTATGTAGAGGAAACTAATGAAAAAACATGTATAATAGTGAATTTCTAATTCAAGGTATCTCCTAAGAGATACCTTTCAAACATACATAAGAGTGGATTTCCCCTTCAATGCATCTCTTAAGAGATACATTTCAAATAGGCACAAGAGTGTATTTTTCCTACAAGGAATAAGTGTAATTTCCTTCACATAAAAAGTATTAATAGGTGATATTTTGAAGGACCATGTAATACCTTCAATGTATCTACTAGGAGATACCTTTAAAATGTGCTCAAGAATCAATTTCCCCTTCAAGTTATCTCATAGGAGATACATTTAAAATAGGGACAATAGTTGATTTATCCTTCAATAAATAAGTGCAATTTTCCTTTACACAAAACGTGGTAATATTTTGAAGGCCCTTATAACACCTTCAAGGTATCTCCTAATAGATACGTTTTGATCACAAGAGTGGATTTCCACTTTGGCTTCTCAACTTATGTTAACCATGTCTAATATTGGTTTTGTAGGGTCCTCTTTTATGTCTCCTAAACAAACCATTTTGAATAACATTTATCCTAAGTCTAACCCTAAGGCCCCTTCATGTTTATTAATACAAATGGGACATTATGGTTAAAATCTTAGCCTAAGCACATAACATAGAAATATCAACAAACTTTTAGAGGAAGATGGAGATCTCATGAGTAGAATTGAAAAACTCCTAGGGACCATGTTGATAGAACCTTCATATCTCATTT
Organism: Torreya grandis; assembly: GCA_037957365.1. Taxonomy (NCBI): domain Eukaryota; kingdom Viridiplantae; phylum Streptophyta; class Pinopsida; order Cupressales; family Taxaceae; genus Torreya; species Torreya grandis. Next base: position 129,519 of record JARHVA010007657.1, on the reverse strand, counting down.
CCATTGGATTAATATATGATGAATAATTCAAGATGAGAGCCAAATCATCCATAGAAGAAATGACAAATATATGCTAGTTTGTTAGGCTATATGTTTTCTAGGTTGGTCTAACATAGAAGGTCATATATCTTCTAGAACTTTTCATGAAAGGACAAATATCCTTGTTTCATACATATGTATCTTGAAAACCAATCAATACACCACATATGTTCTCTATAAATAGGTAGTGTTACCATTTTGAAAAATAGGCACTAGAGTGGGTTTCTCCTACAAGGAACAAATGGAATTTCCTTTACATATAAGGCACTATTGGGTGATATTTTAAAGGCCCATAGAATACCTTTTATTTATCTTGTAGGATATGCCTTTAAAATATGCACAAGATTTGATTTCCCCTTCAATGTATCTCTTAGGAGATACATTGAAAATAGGGACAAGAGTTGATTTGTCCTTCAACATATACGTCTAATTTTCCTTTACATGGAAAGCATTATTGGATGATATTTTGAAGGCCCTTATAATAACTTCAATGTATCTCCAAAGAGATACCTTTCAATCACAAGAATGGATTTCCACTTCAAGGTATCTCATAATAGATACCTTTTCATGAAAGGCACTACTAGGTGATATTTTGAAGGCCTATGTAATACCTTAAAGGTATCTCTTAGGAGATACCTTTAAAATATGCACAATAGTGGATTTCCAATTCAAGGCATCTCATAAGAGATACCTTTCAAATATTCACAAGAGTGGATTTACCCTTCAAGGTATCTCTTAGGAGATACCTTTCAAATAGGTACACAAGCAAATTTCTCCTGTAAGGAACAAGTGGAATTTTGTTTACATAGGAGGAACTACTAGGTGATATTTTGAAGGCCCCTATAATAACTTAAATATATCTTGTAGGAGATACCTTTAAAACATGAACAATAGTTGATTTACCCTTCAAGGTATCTCCTAGGAGATACATTTCAAATACGGACAAGAGTTGATTTCTCCTTCAATAAACAACTAAAATTTTCCTTTACATAGAAAGCATTATTGGGTGATAGTTTGAAGGTGCTTATAATACCTTAAAATTATCTCCGAAGAGATACTTTTCAACCACAATACTAGATTTACACTTCAATATATTCTCATAAGAGATACCTTTCAAGCACAAGAGAGGAGATACCTTTTCATGAAAGGCACTACTTGGTGATATTTTGAAGGCATCTGTAATACCTTTAACATATCATGTAGGAGATACCTTTCAAACATACACAATAGTGGATTTTTAATTCAAGGTATCTCCTAAGAGATACATTTCAAACATGGACAAGAGTGTATTTCCCCTTGAAAGTATCTCTTAGGAGATGCCTTTCAAATAGGCACAAGAGTAGATTTACATTTCATTGTCTAGGCATAAGAGAGGAGATACCTTTCAAGCACAAGAGTTTATTTCATGTGACCTCTATTGATGATAAGGGTAAATCACCCTTGATTGAAGAAGATCCATGTTATTCACATTTTTTCAATGAAAAAAAAATTCAGCATGGCATGGCTTTATCAAGCCATGAAGAGATAATCAGAGTGCAACAAACAGAGTTTATTGCACTCCATTTAAATTTATCAGGTAAGGACACTATGATTTCTAATTTGAAACAAAGGTGGGAAGAATATATTACTATATTTAGTGACCAATAAATAATTCTTCGATGAATATAAGCTAAATAGACTATGTCCACAATGTAATGTTTTCATAGACCCAAGAATTGATAAATTTGTAGAATTATCTTACTATCAAGGACACTAAAATTAATGGTTTTTAGAATTCAATTGATATCAAGGACACTAAGATAACTGATTTAAAAAATTCCATGAAAATAGAAACATGAGAGATTATAATTCAGATAGAGGGTCCAACAAGAGTTATTGCCTTTTTCCCTATTCCATTACATGAAATAATCTCTACCTGGCATATCACCTAGAAGTAAATTAAAAAATTGAAGGATGAAAATTCCAAACTCAAGGAGGAATCTTAGAAGCATTTGGTATAATCCCAAATAAAATTCTAGGAAGCACATGCTTCTATCCAACACATTTGTGATATTTTTGAGAAACTATTAGCATGTAGGCAACCTTCATCAGTTTATGTTCTTTTCTTACATGACTAGTTATATAAATGGAATATTTAGTTAATTTACATTAATTTTTTACATATCATTAAAGATGAGCATGTATTTATGGACATTTTTATAAAAATCACTAAATAATGGCAAGATGCCATTTGTGACTTATATACTTTCAATTTGTTGTTTGAGAGACACAATTGTGTGCCTTTCTCTTCGCTCTAAGGAGCCAAATGGCATGGCAAAAAGAAAATAATTTTTTTTTGAAATTACAAAGTACCACTAGGTTATGCATGAGACCACAATTTCAAGAAGCAAAGAAACTTATTTCTTCTTTTCAACCATTGTGTCATCTGCATATGAAGAACAAGTATCATGAGCTATTGAGATATAATATTGATGCTATTAGAGATTTTATAAATATCCATCATGACAATGGTTTCAATGTAAGTCTTGATAGGTGGGAGACATTACTTGTTGAGTTAAAGTGCAAGGAAGTCCTTAGCTCCATGAATATTAAATGGAGTCTAAGAAGAGCCAAAGCAGTTTTCTAGATAATCACTTAGTGCTTTGAGGAAAGAGGTTCAAATGTCTACATTGAGATGAGGTTTAGGCCTCCTATCATTATGTATCCTTTATTTCCATGGCAATGTTGGAATTTGTTGATGCTTAATTTTTCAAATAATCACTAAAGTCATGGGAAGTTTCAAAGATGTGGTAATTGACCCTTGAAATGACCTCCATATTTTTAATAATTTAGATCTTCTCTTCTTGGTTTGAGGTAAAGGGAAAAGGAACAATATATAATGAAGTATTTAAAATAATAAGGTGATATGGAAATATTGTATTCCTCTACCAAACAACATAGTAAATAATACTAATAGAATTTACTAAAAGGATTTAAAGAGAATAAAGTATGATCAATAATTTTATCAAAAACTATAGACTAATCAAAGGCTCATAACTAAAAGATAACCTAGATCATCTTATATCTCAACAACATAGTATTAATTTTAATAATTTTTCATTGAAAATGATTAAATAACATATAGCATGATTAACAATTTTAGTATATATGAAAAACTAATAAGAGGATTATAACATAAAATGAGAAGCAAGAATTAAAAATAGATTATAATTGCATAGAAAACCACTCTCTCTTCATAGTTCTATTGGAGAACAAAGTACATAAGGCAAATTGTATAGAATACCTAATTTAAATTCTCAGGGGAGGCATTTATTTAGGCAAAAAAATCTTCAAAAACTAGATCTTAAACTCTCTATTCTTCTAGATGAATCTCTTTGGTCACCCTTTACAGTCATCACATCTACTACGTATAGCCCAAAAATATATATCATGGGTTGCAACCACTCACGTACATTCCAACTACATGTACACAAATTATGAATCCAAAACATGAACACTATTGTAGCCAAACAACTTGGCATCTAATTCAATCATTTCAACCAACTAATTCTTTCATTCTATTTCAAAATTTTCTTTATTTTTTTCTTTAATTTGTAGTCCCTCAAGCTTGGACATATGGAATCTTCCATAGATTTTAACTATTTGACTCTTCCTTCCTTTTCATTTCAAAAACATTTTATCTTTCTCAGCTCTTTTGGTCTTTAGGACTGACTATGTTGACATAAAATAGCTTCGCACTTGAAAGAGTCATTTTGATATTCACTTCCAATTAGAAAAGAATCAAAGTAAGAAGTGACATCATCCACTTTATTTGAGACTTGAATCTTTTCTCCTCTTTGATAAAAGAGACTCCTTTGAGTTTTAACACTCTTCATTAGATTTTCCATTGTGATCCACACCGTCAATTTGTCATTGACCCTTTGACTTCAAAAAGAATAAATGTTTATCCACATGGATACTCTACACTTAATATATGCTCATTGATATTTGAATCTCTTTGAAAGAGCACCGAAGTGAAAAGTGGAGACATTCATTGTCAGTAGAGTCTTAAAGATTTTGTGAGGCTTTAACAAAAAGATTCATTTTACCTCATGAATTATAATGACCCAAAATGTTATATATCCACATATACTGAGATGGAAAATATATATATGTGTGTCATAAGTATAAAATAAAATGTATAATTTTAATTCTAAAATTCATGGTGACTAAACAAGGACACCATGCTTGCATGGAAGAAATTCTAAAAAATACTCAAATCAAAATTTGACCAATTTTTTTTCCTTATAGCTCACTCAAAGCTTCTATAATATGGCCCAAAAATTATCCCACTCTACCTCTGATGGATATTGTCACTTTTATAGAGCTTGGGAAGCTCTATCTAGCTCTATCATTTCCTTGTGGGAGAATACTTAGAGGTTATACACCAATGAATGCAATTGAATTTCCAATTTTTCAATTAGAATCAAAATGGTTTCTACCTATGTGACTATTGAAGAATCAATGAGGGACTTGAAAACCATTTAATCATTTTGTTTTGTGACTAGTAGACTTTGAATCTAGGCTTCCATCAACACTATGTTATCATCTAGGAAAGGAGAAAGGAGTCCCAAATGGACCAATTCTTCAATGTGCCCTTTGATCTCCTTTACCCCTTAAAATTTTTAAATAGATTCATGAATTTATATGTAACATTGTTGTATCTTAGAATCTCACTTACCTTTCATGATGTTGCCTATCTATCTATGAGTCTGGTTGCCTTAAGAGTTTCATCAAATGTATCATATAACTTTTGAATTACTAATTCTGATTCATGTACCTTGATAGAAGCTAAAAGTAGGATAATCTCCACAAAGGAATCTACTTTTACACATAGAGTTTGAGCCTCTAATATAAATTTTAATGCAGGATTCAATTGGGTCACGTCTACTATTATTCTCTTCTAATAAGAGACATAGAGTTCCTTGACCATGGCCACAACTCCAATTGACTAGGTTCATTGGTCCAACTCCTCTTTCAATTTTTCCACTTCTTCCTTGGAATCCTTGAAGTTTTCTTGCTATTTACCCTTTATTACCTCAATATCATTTAGCTTTTGATGCAACTGAGCAACTTTCACTTCTTTGTCATTAACCCTCTTCTTAAGGAGACTCTTTTCTTATTCTAATGAGATAATTGAGGCTTTAGCTACATTGAAATGTTACTATAATGAATTCACTTTATCTTATAAATTATTCATGACTTGTTTAGACACCACCTCCTTAAGATCCTTATTGAGCTGGGCCATCTCCTTGTCTTTGGCCTTGATCTCAAAATAAACGTGACTCACAGTTACTTGTGCCTATAGAAAGCTTGATTGTGACTTTTATAACTTTTTAGATACTTTAATATAGTGTATGGTAATCATAGACATAGTTTCATTCATGATCTCCACTTTTTCCTGGGCTCTAAACTAAGTCAAATCCATGTCTAGTACACTCATTATGTAGTCTTTAGGCTGCATTAGCTATAGTAGCTTGTTGAAATTTGGTACCATATAAGTGATAGTGAGGGTATGCTATTCATGGTCATATATTGACCTCACTTGTTGTGTTACCATTGATCTCACCTCTTTTTTCCTCTATTTCTCCCTTCTTGCCTCTCTTACCCTCTTTCTCTTGCCTGATTGACTATGAAAGTCCACAAGAGAGGTCACTACACCACTAGTGAAAGGAAACCCATAAGGTAAACCATAAGTTACAGTGATTACCTACTGGTGTTGGTCTTGTGAAGAAGAATGGATTTTCAAGACCCTAGAGGAAAATGTTTGTAAATTTAATGGTTGGAAAATGAATGGGAATGGGGAACTTGATGGCATTAGTGTTTAAGTCAACATAGCCAAGAAGGTAGATAATGTTGAGGCATGTGAAGGAGGCGGTATTAATGTTTGAGTAAAAAATTGTGGATGGGTTATGTATGAAGTGGTAGCTACCTATTTTTACTTGTCCCATTCCTAAGACTCTACCTTTTGTGTCTTCCTTTGAGGGCTCTCTATAGAATCTTATTTTTTTGTTTGGGATATCACAAGCTATGACGAGTTTAGCACCTCTTATGTGAATAATATCACCTAAGAAGAATCTAATGAAGGTTCAGATGTAGGGGTTTTGGATGTAGACTGGAACACCATTTATTTTTTAAAATCACTAATAGATGGTGGTTAGTTTAAATCTATATGTACTATTACAAATGTCTCTACCTCTTGTGTCTCTTTTTATGGCTCTAGAATGTTACTTATATCTAGGGTAAAAGTAGGAGTAGCATGAGCCTCATCCCATAATTTCTCCCTTTCTTGATCTATGGATACATCCTCAAAATTCTTAGTAAATTCACAAATTTCCTACCTATACTTCCAATAGGCAACTATTTTATCTTGATCGCAATTATTCCTAACCAAGGCTTGTCTCAAACCTTTTATCATAACTCTTATTGGGTCATAATTCTAAAGGGGCCAATAAAATTACTCCCATGGTCGAAGTGGGATATCCTACAACTCAACATACACATTTGGGGTATCTTTTTTGGGGGACCTTCTATCCTAAAATAAGTTCTTGCTCTCATGCTTGAAGGAAGTAAGAACCATATTCTTGGTGAGACAATAAGTCATGAAACCATATGGATCATATTTTCATGAATCTTGAATGAGAACCAACCCATGTGTAGCTAGTTTCTTTGTTATAATAAACTATGCTTGCCTCTTGATAGCATTAATACCACCCCTGGTTAATGGGATGTCATGGAAGGCTCTCTTCTTCCTCTCTGATCTAAACTGAGAATCTATAGCCACTATTTGTCAGGCCACTTCTAAACCCACAACTCTACTAGTCAAAACCTTGGGATCCATATAAGTCTCTTCCCCAAAACCATAGACCCTAATAAAAGAATGATGATCTCTAAATAAAAAATCATAGGGGTGTTATGAATTAAATTAGAAGGTCCTAATGGAATCATTCATTTTATTGATTATGTCCTCATGATCCAACTCACCTAATAATTGTGCTATAAAACACTTAGTAAACTCATAAACATCTATTGACTCTAACAAGATGTGAGTCCATGCAGATATAGGGATAACCTTTTGAGGATTTGCTACCTCTAGGTCCCATAGGGTCAAACTTATATGGTGTTGAAAAAATTAAGTGTTATAATATAAAATGAGGTGGAACAGATATGAGGAATACCTAAAAGTGGGATGAACTCTAAACTTTGTAAGCTACTGGTGCAAGAAGTAAAAATATGCTCTACAAATTCAAACGTGTATACTTGTGTCCTAGCAATAGTCTTCATTCAAAAAAGATCCACCAATTAAAAATCATGCACCATTTTATTTTTATCTTCTCAAAAAATTAAGGCAAGCATCAAACATGGATCTTGTGACTCTTGAGTCAATATGCCCAAATGAAAATGCAGGGGTTGAGGTCTGGTATTATCTTCTACTAGACGTAATTCCTTGTTTAAGAAAATTTGTTTCTAGTGTGCTTAAGACTAGACATGTATTACTTGAGCCATATCATAGAAGATAACTAAAGGATCATGTTGTAAACCCATCATGTTGTAGATAGCTTGTAGGTTTATCACTACTTTTATCAGTCCCTTCTGAATCATTACATTAGAAGAATCAATGTTTTAGGCCCATAATTCCACCAATTTTGGGTATGGGTGAACTATTAGCACCATGTATTGGGCTAACCCTAAGGTTGAGACCCTCATACCAAGATTTTTAGACTTGGTTTGATTTATCATTCTTACATGTGTTGCTTCTATTAGGTTCATAGTATTTTTGGTCATAATAGGGTCAAAAATTTTATCTTCTTAATCAAGAACAAAGCAAGAATCTCTATAAATACCTTTCATTTCTTCCCTTGTTCTTGGGTAGGTAACTTTGGGATGTGTGAGAGCTGAGGTGTAAGACTTTGATGATTCTAATGTATCAACCATTTTATTCTAAGACTCTTAGCTATGAGGATACTCTTTATTGCTTCTTAGCTCAAAACATTGCTTGCTCAGACTCATAAAACATATTATAGTTATTTTCTTGGCTCTTAAGAAAATTTTGTGCTCAAAGGTGAGTAAAATGGGACTCAAAATATATTTAAAAATTATTGCCTCCACTAAACATGAATTAATGACTCTCCTTGATGAAATAGTCATATCTCATTAAAAGGTTCTTAATTCAATACTCCAAGGCACTGATTATCAAATCTTCAAGATCCTTAACTCAAAATTTGGATCTAAGTAAGAGGTTTGAATCAGTAAATTTGGATTAAGTATCGATCATCCCACTTATTTACGAGTGGACTTGTAAAAGGTGAAGTATAGAGGAGAAATGATGAGCATTTCATATAGATCATCATAGTTATATAAACTATCCCTATAATTTTTATGTTTGGTTATATATTGTATTGAATTTAATAGTTAATTCTGACCTATGTAGGATATGAATGCCATTTATTCATTTTTTATGTAATTTATTATTGATTCTTTACCTTGTTATTGTGTCTTATTTGGATAAATAGCACAGTTTTGAGTATAGAAACACACATCCCATGGATGGGGTGATTTTGAGTAGAGGAACACATCCTAAGGATGGGGTAATTTGGAGTACAAAAAAACATCCCAATGAGGGGTAATTTTGAGAAGGCAAAACATAGTTTGTACAACTCTTTCAGCTACAATTTTGTGGATTCAACAAGCAAGCTTTGATGATTGAATTCTTAGATGATACCCCAAAGACACTCTAGAATTGCTCTAAATATGCTCTATGTGTGGTTTAAAGACATACATAGTATGATTTGTATAATTCTAAGAATGATCTGAAGATATGTATAGGGTGATTGTAAGACCTGTAATAGATGCTTTGAAGATATTTGGATGTGCTCTGAAGAGAACAAAAATTATGTGTAATGCATGTTGTTGAGATAAATTAGAAGCATTTTACTACAAAAATTTTGTTCAAAAAAAATTAAAAAAATTATTAGTTGAAAATTATAGCTGGAAACCAAAAAAAAGGAGAAGACATAAATATTCAGCCCCTTACTATTCCTATCCCTAAAAAAATGCTTCCTAAGCAATAGTTACTCCTATATAATAGGTGTAGATATTTTATAAGTAATTTTTTAATATATAATTATGTATGGGACCCATCTACCAAATAACATTGACATATGAGGGAAAAGTTCACCACCACAAATAATAATGCTAGGTTTTATTCAATCATTCATTCATTAAATTTTATGAAGGAAAAGTTCACCGCCCCAAAAATTACTTTTCAATTCAGTCTAAAATGGAAACAATTAAACTCAAATAATAACTAGGCAAAAAATTAACTTTTCAACTCAGTCTAAAATAGAAACAATTTGATGTATCTAAACAAATCAAACAGATGAATGATGTGATGGGATAGAAATGGTGGAACCATTGAAACCCTCTCACATCATGATACTTTTTTACTATGATTATTTGCTTTAAGTTAATTAATTTTTTTTGTTTTCACCTCACATTCACCATTTAAATCCCTATTAAATACAAGTAAGCACTAAATAATCTTAATCACTACCATTTCATTATCTCAGCCATTTCATAATAAAACCCTAGGTCTATCAAAATCTCATCGATTTTATAACTTAAAGTAGTAAATAATGAATCAAAGGTTCATGTGAAGCCAAACAAATCACACATTTTAGATACAATAAAACAATACATTACATATTACATTAAATACCTAACAAGAAGCACCTATAGAAATGATAGTGAAAAATGAGGCAAAAGCTTCCACCACTAACACTACACCTACAAAAATGATAGTGAAAAATGGGGTCAATGCTTCCACCACTAACACCACAGTTAACCTAATAGTCAATGAATGTTTTTTAGCCTTCAAAAGGGAAAGAGAAAATCTGAGAGAAAATAATGGAAAGAGAAAAAGATAAACTTAACCCTAATTTTTAAGCGTGTAGGAAAATTATTTTAATGTTATTATTTAAACATATTAAACATTTAAACAATTAAACATATTAAATAACTAAAGAATTATTAAATATTATTAAACATACTGAATATTTAAATATGATTAAATTGTGTCATAAGGATTTGACTCCTTAATTTTTAGCCCCCATAAAATACCTTTGAGATAATTATTAAATTTACCAATTCAAATACCTCTGAGAGTGAGTAACCTTTCTTGAATTAAAATACTAATAATATTTAGAGACGAATTCGACCCCAAAATGGTAATTAAAACACATGATGCAAAATCATACCTAGTAACTCAAAACTTAGACATGGGAAATAATTTTGTGAGGTTATCTAAATTATGGTTATGTGAGGGAATAAACACTCTAGATCATACCAATCTATAAACATTATTAACTTTTCATTCATGACAACAAGGCTCCATGTGATGTCTAAATGTAGAGTCGTGGTTAAACATTTCAGCCAGCAAGACATTGAGTACTTTAACTTTGAAGCCCAATATAGGGGTTGAAACCAAGGGAGTTGCAATTTAGATGTAGAGATTGTGCTAATGATTTAGAAATAATAGGGTCTTAAATAATAAGTAGAATTTCTTTCATCCAAATTTTTTGAAGATGTAGCAAAAGCAAATTGTCAAATAACCTAGATTTGACTGCTTTATTTTTGGCAACCCCCCTCAAGAATTATACCTTTGATATAACCTAACTCCCCAATTAAAATACCTCTAAGGGTGAGTCATCTTTCTTGAACTTAAAAACTAGTAATATTTGGAGATGAATTTAACTCCATAATGGTAATTAGAATAAGTGAGAAAAAATCATATGTAGTAACTCAAATACCTCTTGGGAAAGGATTTTGTGTGATTATCTATTTAATTATAAAATAACAACAAACTCATCGTAACAAATTACACTTGATGGGACTCCTACCATGGGTTTTTGAATCACATCTAGGGGATCATCAGAATTATTAAATGTTAAATAATTCACTACAAGACCATATTAATTCCATTGTACCAAGAGAAATTTGTCTATTGCAATCACCAAGACAAAAATTGATCACCCACAATTATGCTTCTAATGTAAGGAATATAAATTCCCCCTGGTTGAAACCAATGGAGTTGTAATTTTGATGTAGTCTAGATTGTGCTAATGATTTAGAAATAATAAGCTCTTTCATAATAATTGGAGTTTCATCCACATTTTTTAAAGATGTAACATAATAAAATTTTCTAATATGGCATTGACTCATTTTTTATCCCCCTCCCCCCACACCCCCCCCCCCCCCACTCCTCATGAATTATACCTTTAAGATAATTTAATTCACCAATTCAAATGCCTGTGAGGGTGAGTCACCTTCCTTAAACATAGAAAAATATTAAATGGAGATGAATTTGACCCTAATGGGTAATTAAAATAATTGACACAAAATCATACCTAGTAACTCAAAGACCTCTTGGGAAAGGATTTTGTGTGCTTATTTATTTAATTATAAAATAGAACAAACTTGTCATAACAAATTAAACTTGATGGGTCTCCTACCATGGGTTTTTGGATCACATCCAAGGGATCATCATAATTAAAAAATGTTAAATAATTTTCTACAAGACCAATTAGTACAATGAAAATTATAGAACTATTCAAATATGGTTAAATAGAAGTAAAATTATTGTCATGGAACTTTGGAACTGACGGTAATGATTTAGAAATAATTATTAGGCTCTTTCATAATAAGTGGAGTTTCATCCACATTTTTTTAACTGATGTAACAATAATATTAATTATTCAGAGAAATAAGTGACACAAAATCAAACCTAGTAACTCAAAGACCTCTTGGGAAATTATTTTGTTTGTTTATCTATTTAATTATAAAATAAAAACTGACTCATCATAATGAATTACACTTGATGGGTCTCAACATGATGGGTCTTTGGATCACATCTAGGGGATCATCAAAATTAGAAAATGTTCATTAATCCACTACAAGACTAATTAGTACAATGAAAATTATATAATTGTTCAAATATGGTCAAATAGAAGTAAAATTATCATCATGGAACTTTGAAACCGATGGTAATGATTTAGAAATAATTATTAGGCTCTTGCATAATAAGTGGAGTTTCATCCACATTTTTTGAATTAATATAACATTAATATTAACTATTAGGAGAAACAAGTGGTGGTGGTTTAATAATATGCATTCACATTGGAATAGATGGTGTCTTTAAAACATATATGTTAGACCACTGCAAATATTTATCATATTTTGAAGCCCAAAATTATTATTGGTTGCTTCTAGCTTTTCTAATGCCATTACAAAAAAAACAATTTCTCCATTACAATCACCAACATAAAATCTGATCACCCACAATTATGCTCCTCATGCAGTGAATACAAATTCCTCTAGGTCAAAATCAAGAGAGTTACAATTTTGACATAATCTAGATTGTGCTAATGATTTCAAAATAACAGGATCTTTCATTATAAGTGGAGTTTCATCTACATTTTTTAAGATGTAACATTATCAAATTGTCTAATAGGGATTTGACTCCTTAATTTTTATCCCCCTCCCCTCTTGTGAATTATACCTTGAGATAATATAATTCACCAATTCAAAAACCTATGAGGGTGAATCACCTTTTTTGAACTCACAAACTAATATTAAATGGAGATGAATTTGACCCCATATTGGTAATTAAAATAAATGACACAAAAACATATGTAGTAACTCAAATACCTCTTGGGAATGGATTTTGTGTGATTATCTAATTAATTATAAACTATTAACAGACTCATCATAACCAATTACTAACTTGTTGGGTCTCTCTACCATGGGTTTTTGGATCACATCTATGGGATCATCAAAATTAGAAAATGTTCAATAATTTGCTACAAGACCATAGTACAATGACAATTATAGAAGTTCAAATATGTAAATAGAAGTAAAAGTATCATTGTGTAAATTTGGAACCAATGGTAATGATTTAAAATTAATTATTAGCCTCTTGCATAATAAGTAGAGTTTCTTCCACATTTTTTGAAGATGTAACATTGATATTAATTACTAGGAGAAACAAGTGGTGTTGGTATAATACCAGGCATACACATTGGAATAGATGGTGTATTTCCAACATATCTATTGGAATGCTTCAAAAATTTTATCATATTTCTAAACCCAAACTTCTTATTGGTCACTTCTAATTTTTCAATGCCATTGTAATAAAACCAAATTGTCTAATAGGGATTTTAATCCTTAATTTTTAGCCCCCCCTCAGAATTATACCTTTGAGATAATTTAATTCACCAATTCAAATACCTATAAGGGAGAGTCACCTTTCTTAAAATTAAAAACTAATATTTAGAGACAAATTTGACCCCATAATAGTACTAGAATTAAAATAAGTGACACAAAAGCAAACCTAGTGACTCAAAAACCTCTTGGGAAAGGATTTTATGTGCTTATCTATTTAATTATAAAATAACAACTGACTCATCATAACAAATTACGCTTGATGGGTCTCCCACCATGGGTTTTTAGATCACATCCAGGGGATCATCAGAATTAGAAAATATTCAATAATCTACTACATAATTAATCATTACAATAAAAATTATAGATATATTCAAATATGGTCAAATAGAAGTAAAATTATCATCATGGTACTTTGGAACTAATAGTAATTATTTAGAAATAACTATTAGGCTCTTGCATAATAAGTCGAGTTTCATCTACATTTTTTTAATTAGAGTTGCATAATAGGCTCTAAAATGGATGGTGTCTTTCAAACATATAGGTCAAACCACTTCAAATTTTTATCATATTTTTAAGCCCAAAATTCTTCTTTGTCACTTATAGATTTTTTAATTCCATTGTAACAAAACAATATCTCTATTGCAATCACCAAGACAAAACCTCATCACCCACAATTGTGCTCTTTATGTAGTGAATACAGATGTCCCCTAGTCAAAACCAAGGGAGTTGCAATTTTGACATAGAGATTGTGCTATTGATTTAGAAATAATAGGATCTTTCATAATAATTGGAGTTTCATCAACCTTTATTGAATATGTAACATAAATTAAGAAAAATTATACCTTGGAAATAATTTAATTCACCAATTCAAATACTTGTGAGGGCGAGTCACCTTTCTTGAACTTAAAAACTAGTAATATTTGGAGATGAATTCAACCCCATAATGGTAATTGAAATAAGTGATATAAAATCATACCTAGTAACTCAAAGTTATCTTAGGAAATAAGTTTGTGTGATTATCTAATTAATTATAAAATAGCAACAGACTTGTTGTAAAAAGTTATTAACTTGATGGGTCTCCTACCATGGGTTTTTGGATCGCATCCAAGGGATCATTAGAATTATAAAATGTTCAATAATCCATTACAAGACCATAGTAAAATGCAAATTATAGAAGTTTACATACAGAAATAGAATTAAAATTATTATCCTAAAACTCTTAAACTAATGGTAATGATTTAAAAATAATTATTAGGCTCTTGTATAATAAGTGGAGTTTCTTCCACATTTTTTGAAGATGTAACATTAATATTAATTATTAGGAGAAATAAGTGGTGGAGTTAGAATAGTAGGAATACACATTAGAATAGATAGTGTCTTTCTCCATTGAAATCATGAAGACAAAAACTGAACACCCATAACTATGTTCCTTATGCAGCAAATATTGATGCCCCATGATCAAAACCAAGGGAGTTGTAATTTTGAAATAGTCTACATTGTGCTAATGATTTAGAAATAATAGGATCTTCTATAATAAGTGAAGTTTCATTCACATTTTTTTAAGATTTAACATAATCAATTTTTTTGAAAGGGATTTGACTCCTTAATTTTTAACCCCCTCACCTTGAATTATACCTTTAAGATAATTTAATTCACTAATTCAAATACCTGTGAGGGTAAGATGCCTTTCTTAAACTAATAAACTAATATTAAATGGAGATGAATTTGACCCCATAATGGTAATTAAAATAACTGACACAAAAGCATACCTAATAACTCAAAGACCTCTTAGGAAAGGATTTTGTATGATTATCTAATTAATTATAAAGTAGAAACATACTAATCATAACAAATTATTGACTTGATGAGTATCTTAGAATGGGTTTTTGGATCACATGTAGGGGATCGTCAAAATTAGAAAATTTTCAATAATCCACTATAAGAACATATTAATTTATTGCAATGAAAATTATATAAGTTCAAATATAAAAATAGAAGTAAAATTATCATCATGAAACTTTGGAACCAATGGTAATGATTTTGAAATAATTATTATGCTATTGCATAAGTTAAATTTCATACACATTTTTTGAACTGATGTAACATTAATATTAATTATTAGGAGAAAAAAGTGGTGGTGGTATATTAGTAGGTACATACATTAGAATAGATGGTGTCTTTCAAACATATATGTCAAATCAATTCAAATTTTTATCATATTTCTAAGCCCTAAATTATTCTTGGTCACTTCAATATTTTTTAATGCCATTGAAACAAAATATATTTCTCCACTGAAATCACCAAGATAAAATTTGATCACCCACTATTGTGCTCCTTATTCAATAAATATAAATTCCCCTTGATCGAAACCAAAGGAGTTGCAATTTTGACATAGAGATTATGCTAATGATTTAGAAATAATAAACTCTTGCATAATAAGTGGATTTTCATCAACATTTTTTGAATATGTAACATAAATTAAGAAATTATAGATTTCAGATAATTTAATTCACTAATTCAAATACCTGTGAAGGTGAGTCACCTTTCTTGATCTTACAAACTAGTAATATTTAGAGATGAATTCAACCCCATAACGGTAATTGAAATAAGTGATACAAAATCATACCTATTAACTCAAAGACCTCTTGGGAAAGGAATTTTTTTTCTTATCTAATTAATTATAAAATAACAACTCATCATAACAAATTACTAACTTGATGGGTTTCCTACCATGGGTTTTTGAATCACATCTTGGGGATCATTAGAATTAGAAAATTTTCATATATATACTACAAGACCATAGTAAAATGAAAGATATATATGTTTAAATATGGAAATATAAGTAAAATTATCATCCTAAAACATTCAAACCAATGTTTTTGATTTAGAAGTAATTATTAGGCTCTTACATAATAAGTTGAGTTTCTTCCACATTTTCTAAAGATGTAACATTAATATTAATTATTAGGAGAAAAAAGTTGTGGTGGTATAATAGTAGGCATATACATTGGAATAGATTGTGTCTTTTAAACATATATGTTATAACACTTATAACTTCAAATCACAAAATTCTTTTTGGTCACTTTTATATTTTTTAACACCATTATAAGAAACGTAATTTCTCCATTGCAATTATCAAGACAAAACCTAATCACCCACAACTGTTCTCTTTATATAATGAATATTGATGCCCCCTGATCAAAACCAAGGGAGTTATATTTTTGGCGTAGTCTAGATTGTTTTAATGATTTATAAATAATAGGCTCTTACATAATAAGTGGAATTTTATCCACATTTTTTTAAGATGTAACATAAGCCAAATGTCTAATAGTGATTTGACTCATTGATTTATAGCCCCTGCCTCCCTGAATTATACCTTTGAGATAATTTAATTCACCAATTCAAATACCTATGAGGAAGAGTCACCTTTCTTGAACATAAAAACTAATATTTGGAGATGAATTTAAACCCATAATGGTTTTAAAATTAAAATAAGTGACACAAAATCAAACATAGTAACTCAAAGACCTCTTGGGAAAGGATTTTGTGTGCTTATCTATTTAATTATAAAATAACCACTAACTCATCGTAAAAAATTAAGCTTGATGGATTTCCCACCATTGGTTTTTGGATCACATTCAAGGGATCATCAAAATTAGAAAATGTTCAATAATCTGATATAAGACTAATTAGTACTATATAAATTATAGAACTATTCAAATATGATCAAATAAAAGTAAAATTATCATAATGGAAATTTAGAATTGATGATAATGATTTAGAAATAATTGATAATATAAGAGCATGGGACTTGAATACTGAGGTGGTGAAAAACTTAAAAATCATAAAGGAAGCCTCTTGGCTCACTCATGCCATAGGATGCCATCAATCTAGCCAATAATTATACCTTACATAATTCATTAATGTCATTTCACCATCTAAATCCCTTCATATCTAATGAAGATCTTGTGCACAATAGTTTACGTTGAAGAGTAAATCTATCAAACATTAATAATCAATGTGCACTAAATTAAAATAATTATGTTCATTATCAACTGGGTATGTAGTGAAGAGGTTTAAAAATCATCATTTATAGGGCCAAATCACATGACAATGTAATAAAATAAAGAATCACATTTAAAACTTCATTGATGAATAATAAAGAAATTATAATATTATATCTATATGTTATTATTAATGGTAGGGAAATAATTTTTAATTTTTAAAAAAATTAAATGAATTTTTATGTTTTATAATCCCATGTAGCATCAAAAAATTGGTAAATGTGATCATAGGTATGGATATAAAACTCTATAGTGATTAACCATTTGTGCAGCAGATGAGGTCGATTACTTCGAAAAGTAAATCTATCAAACATTATTATGTTTTCAAGGAATTAAATTAAATTTGTTAATCACATATATGTGAATTACTAATTTTCACTAGCCTTTCAAACTTGGTTATAAATTTTTTTTGAACTAACTTAGATTACATAAAAATTATACAAAGGAATCAAGTCTATTCCACTTTAATACAAAATTACCATCAAATTTTAGTTAACGATCAAATCTTTTGACCTCCAATTTAAATTAGTGACATGCAATTCTTCTATTCACAAGATTCAAATTAAAATAAAACACAAATGACTATCTATCCTGGTGAGTTTATTTAACCACTTGGATCCTTTGGTTTATTTCCCTAGTTTATAAGACCTAAATGATAATTTACTCAGTAACTTCAATTTTGAAGTCTGATTATGAGATGTGTTTATTGGTGTTTCTGATTATAGGTGCCAGAAAGTGAGCTAGAGATAAGTTCATCATTTCTTGTGAACAAGACTATTTGGTGTTTTTTAAATCAACATGTATACCGTGGAATTTTTCATGCCTTTTTGGTAATGCAGAGTTACTAAGATTCATGTATTTGATACACCTATTTATAAAATCAAAAATACAAAAAAATGTTAACCAACCATTTTAATGGACTAGGAGTAGTGACAATTAGCATTTTTAATCTTTTAACCTTAGCAAGTGCACCTAAAAGATATGATTAGACTCTTTATATGTGCCAATTTGGCCTTCTATATTCTAGTATCAATCTAGGAGGATGTGATGTTTTGTGTTATTTGGAGTGAAAAAATATCTGTATCTACTATTTATTTTCTTATTCTTTTATAGTTTTGGCTTTTCCTCACATAATAGACTGTAGTTCATACTTTATTATCTTTTATGGTCTGTGATGGTTTAAAATCAAATCTATTTTAAAAAATAAAAAAAGGCTTTTCATAAGATATTTTGGGTGCATATCTAATTATGGCAGTGTTTCTAATTAGATTTGATGTAAACCAATTATGGTGTTCCATGCTTTAATAATGCATTGGAATAAATGTTTTCTTTGTAACATATATGCCCACTTCAATTTCAACATATGGATTACATGCCAAGAGTCTCTCTCTTCACATAGAAGCCATCATAGACTAAATCATTACATGGTGATTTAGATCTTGATTGGTCTATGCCCATAATTATCTTCAAAGATGAACTTAATAAATATTTTGAGATTGTCGAGGGTTTAGATTTAATATGTTTAACTATAAATTGTGTGTGTGTGTGTGTGTGTGTATGTGCGTGCGTGCGCGCGCGCACGCGCATGCGCGTGTGTGCCTAATATGGGATTAAAAAGGTTGAGACATATGAATTTACAAATTTATTTCACTTCAATACACACTCACCCTTGTTTATGTGCACAACTCTTCACACATGCATGTGCGCGCATGCACGCACACATACACACACACACACACACACACACACACACACACACACACACACACACACACACAAAGAGAGAGAGAGAGAGAGAGAGAGAGAGAGAGAGAGAGAGAGAGAGAGAGAGAGAGAGAGAGAGAGAGAGAGATGTGTGTGTGTGTGTGTGTGTGTGTGTGTGTGTGTGTGTGTGTGTGTGTGTGTGTGTGTGTGTGTGTGTGTGTGTGTGTGTGTGTGTGTGTGTGTGTGTGCATGTGTGAAGAGTTGTGCACATAACAAGGGTGAGTGTGTATTGAAGTGAAATAAATTTGTAAATTCATATGTCTCAAACTTTTTAATCCCACACACACACACACACACACACACACACACACACACACACACACACACACACACACACACACACACACACACACACACACACACACATCTGTGTGTGTGTGTGTGTGGGCGCG